>JAPYZE010000782.1:0-32639 GCA_030522805.1 Leptomastidea abnormis
TTACAATTGAATTTAAGCTTGTACAGTTTTAAAATGACTTTTTTAATGAGGTGGTCAATATTTGGTAGGTGGTCAATAACCGGGCAGTTTACCCTAGTTTTAAATCCGATGTTTTTTTAATGGATAACTTATTTAAATAAATTTAAGATTTGCTGATATAAGTGACACATCTGTACATCAAGATATCAAAGATTAATTGTATATAAACGTAAGATCTAGAACAGAAACTCAGTTAACATTTTTTTACAATTGTTAATTTTCAACTCTTTATTATAATGTCTTTTAAAACAATTGTATTGATTCTTTTTCTGGCATATTCTGAGTTATTTGTCGGAATAAAAGGTAAAAATTTATTTAATTCATTTAACACTAAATGTTCTTTTTATCATTAAATGTAGATTTTATACTTTGACACCTACAGTTTTTCTATTTTATTACCTAATAAAAATGAGTGAAATTAAAAATTTTTTGTTATTTAGTCTTATACTATTTCATTTCTCGTAATTTCAGGTGGCAATGAAAATAATGCCCCAGTACCAAGTACATCGGAAAATTTGTCTACTCAATTGGTTGTATTGTCCCAATCTTCAGAAGACATAAACATAAATCTTAATTATGTATACCAACATTGGCACGAATTACTTTTTATAGAGCAACGTGAGGTGATGCGACTTCAAACGCAATTGAGAAATGCTCTAAATAGATTAAGTCCGCAAATTGAATTTAAGATCATACCAACAGAAGAAATTTTAAGAAAAGACAAGACGATACTTCCGCATCTGAATGCCTTACATAATTATTTAAAAAATGTCATATCAAATCTCGGAGCATCTAAACTGCAATTATCAATTGTTCAACGTAAAGTGCTTACTCAAGAAGTTCAATTATTGTCAGAAATTTTTGGACGAACACATGCAACTTTGAAACGTATATTGCAACGTTTTAACGAGCTACCTCCTTTGGTACAAAAAGATATAAATTTGTATCGACAACAGCTAGAGTCAATGATGAAAAATATAGATTCACGTATGCCGACCTTTCCAACCCGAGAGGAATTTATAATAAATCGAAATATTGTATTACCAGCAATTGGAGATTTCCAGCGTTATTTAAATAATATAGAAGCAACATATTTACTTGGACGATCAGTACCAATGATAAAGCAAGAAGGACAAGGCGGGCAATTAGGACAAAGCAGACAAGTCTTACAAGCGGGACTTGAAGGACATGGATGGCAATCAGGACAACCAAGTTTACCAGGATTAGGAGGTCAACCCGTACATCCGGGGTGGCAAGCAGGTCCATCTGGATTAGGAGGACAAACAGGACACGGATGGCATTCGGGACAAGAAGGACAAGCAGGTTCATCAGGAATTGGAGGACAATTTATACAACATGGGTGGCAAGCAGGGCATGAAGAATCAGGAAGTCCATCAGGAGTGGGAGGACAAAGGGGATATAGATCGCCAGCAGGTCAAAAACATTGATGATCAAAAAAAAAGATTTGAACTGTCAGTGCTATATAGCCAAGAAATAAATTTGCTAAATATGATTTTATGTGAAACATTGAATAAATAATACGAAATAAATTTTCTTTTTTTTTTTTTTTAAATATAATGAAGAAAATGCATTTTATCTCCTTTTCTTTTTTCTCCTTTTACGATGTATCATCTTTACAGTTTTATTTATCATTTTAAAAGTGCAAAAATTTGTATTATTTTGAAGCGTACTAAAGGATGTTTAGGGATAAAGGTGTGGAAAGCTTAACCGAAATGAAGTATAGAAGACTGAGCTCGCTCCTTCTCAACTAAAAAAGAAGATTATAATAAAATAACTTATTGAAATAAAATTTATATTAATCGCTTTGGAGTAAGATGATTTTTTTGAAAAAATAGGAAAAAAAGATAGATGAAAATACACCTCTATTATTATATTTTTTTAGAATAATGTAAAATAATTGAAAAATTAATTGCAATAAATAATTTACTAAAAAATAACATGATTTCTCTGGGAAGAAAAGAGATAAGAGGAGGAATAATACAAAAGCGCCGATTACAGTATTATGATTAAATCAATGGCTAGTAACAGCAATATTAACTTTCTTTTATAATATCTGAAATATACAAATGATTTTACATTGGTTTAATAAGAGAATGTAATTTACAAAAAAAAAAAAAAAAAAAAGAAATTGAGAGATATAGCTAATGATTCTGTAATGTACGCATCGTATAAATCATGCATGATAGCGTAAAACTTTTAATTATTACGACCTAAATCCATTTCTATTTGAATTCTGTTTAATTTTTCCCCCTTTTTTTTACATATTATTAATTTTATTAAGGAAAAGTCGAGCAGTAAGAATTACAAAAATTATCGAACATTTTACGATTAAACGATTAATAAAAATTTATTATCGACAAAGAAAGGTTCAATAGTTTCAAATCATTTAGTATCAAAAAATACTTGTACTTTTTTGAGCGACAGCATAATTATTTTTATTTTTTAATCAAAACTATAAAATATTAATAACATTTTTTTAATGAATTATTGTTTTTAATTAGTTTAATACACTGCTTTTTAAAAAAATGAATAATTTAATTTTATTAATTTTAGATTTGCTTGTCATTTTCCTCTTATCAATCAAGATGTTGGAGATAAATTGTATATAAACGTGCAATTAAAAAGCAAAGTCGGTCCTCACTAAAATAATTTGCAAATTTTAGACATTCAATTTTTTTATCATGTCTCTTAAAACAGTTTTCTTGATTCTTTTCTTGGTATTTATTGAATTTTTTGTGGGAATAAAAGGTAAATATTAATTAAAATCATTTAATATTATATATTCTATGTACTTAAGATTAAAACACTAGTAACATTTAAATTAAAAAAAAATTAATCATTTTTATAATCATAACTATAATATTTTAATTGGCTTGAATTTTTGTCGTTTAAAAAATTTTTTATTAAAAAATATCATATGCATATAAAAATACTATTACTGGACGCTTTAAAAAGCAAACAATTATAAGTCATCAACAACACTTTACATAATTCTTTTTAACTTACTTGATCCCTTACAATTTCAGGTGGCAATCAAAATGATAAAATACCTTTATATCGAACATTGCAAATTAAAACAGAAACTATTTCTGCGAACTTAATTGCAATTACAAAATTTGTAATTGAAACAAATGAAAATCTTAAATATGTTCTGCTACATTGGAATGAAATACTTATTATCGAGCAAAAGCAATTAATGCAGCTACAATCACAGTTACAAAATGCCTTAAGAAGAATACGTCCATTAAATGAAATTCATTTAGTAACACCAGAGGAAGTTCTAAGGAATCGAGGTGCCCTATTTCAACCTCTAAAAGAATTAAATCTTTTTATAAACATCATCATATCGAATCATCGAACGCGACAAGAGAAAACGTCAAACATTCAACGTAAAATGCTTGCTCAAGAAATTCAATTGTTGACAGACGCATCGGCTGAAACACATTCAAACTTAAAATGGGTATTACAGCGTTCTAATGATTTACCCGTTGCAGTATTAGATGACATACGTTTGCGTCGTCAGCAGCTAGAAAGAATTGTAAAAGGAACAGATTCAACCATGCCAAAAAGATTTCCAACTCGAGACGAATTGATAAAAAGTCGAAATCTTATAATGCCACTTGTACATGATCTTCATCGCTTTTTGACTAATGTACAGTTAAAATATTTACACGGACAATCGGAACAAGAAAGACAAGGAATACAAGCAGGACATGTGGGACAAGTAAGAAATTCAAGCCCAACAGGACTTGGAGGAGGACAAAGAGGAAATTTAGGGCAAACAAGACAAAAACCAAAATGATGAGAGAAAATATTGCGACAACTAGTCAGCCACAAGCGCAAGCACTGATCTGTAGTAAAATAATCCAAGTTTCAAATTGTATTGTCTTATAATTTTGCATTATAAATTAAATAAATATTAATAATAGATAATAACGAAATTATTTATTATTTAAACTTATAAAATATCGATAGAAATATTTTAAGTGATTTATTTTATTTTACGATAAAATCTGGTATTTTTTTATAATTAATGAATAACTTAAGATTAGATTTAAATTTGCTAATGTAATTTGACATCTGTACATCGAGGTATCGGAGATTAATTGTATATAAACGTACGATCTAAACCGAAAACTCAGTTCATATCAGAATAATTTTCAAATTTTTAACTTTTGAATCATTATTATTATAATGACTCTTAAAACAGCTTTTTGGCTTTTTTTCCTGGTATCCATTGAATTCTTTGATGGAGTAAAAGGTACAATTTAAATTAAATTTATTTGATAGTAAATTTTGTTTAATCTTTAGATTAATTAAATTTTTTTCTGGAATATTAATAAAAATAATCTATTTATTTCTTGAATATGTGTTATTATTTTTAATATACTTAATTTGTTAATTTCAGGTGTTAATGAAAGTGATAACAAGCGTCAACCATACTTAGTAGGAGATTATTTAAGACATTTTCTTGAAATATCCGACTTCATAGAAAAAACTAATCAAAATATTGATTATGTATACCGACATTTTGATGAAATACTTTTTTTAGAACAAAATCAAGTAATTCGATTACAGATAGATTTACGAAACGTTCTAAATAGAATACGTCCGCAAAGTGAAAATAGAATTATAACTGCGGAGGAAATTTTAGGCAATCTAAATGTGATATATCCGCGTCTGATAGCTCTAAATAACTATTTGACAATCGTCATATCGAAACATAAAACGCCACGTGAGCATTTGTCAAATGTTCAATTGCTTACACAAGAAGTTCAATTATTATCATTATACTTTGAACGCACGCGTGCTTGTTTGGAACGTGTATCACGTCGTTTTAGCGAGTTGCCACTCTCGGTGCAAGAAAGCATACGTTATAATCGAGAAAAATTACAAACAATCGTAAGAAATACAGAATCATACATTTCAAAAAGATTTCCAACAAGAGAAGAATTTGTGATTAATCGAAATACTGTTTTACCACAAGTAGAAAATTTTCATAAATTTTTATCTGATATAGAAACTAATTATCTACATGTACGATCAGCGCCAGAGCAAACAAAACAGGCTTCAAGCCAAGGCAGACAAGGATTGCAAGCAGAACTTGGAGGACAGGGATCGCAAGCAAATCAAGCAGGAATAGGAGTACAAAGAGGACAAGGATGGCAAGCAGGTCCATCAGGATTGGGAGGACAAAGAGGACATGGATGGCAATCAGGACAAGAGGGCCAACCAGGTCCATCAGGACTACAAGGACAGTTCACACAACAAAATTGGCAAGCAGGTCAAGGAGCACAACCAAATCTGCCAGGTGGGCAATTTATTTTGCAAGGATCGCAATTTAATCCATCAGCTCTAGGAGGACAACCAAATCTGCCAGGTGGACAATTTACATTACAAGGATCGCAATTTAATCCATCAGCTCCAGGAGGACAAAGAGGATATGGGCAGCAACCAGGTCCGAGACAAGGATAATCAGAAAATCAAGATAATTTTTGCTATATCCAAGGCATTGATCAGTATCTGAATATTTGATTTTAAATTTCTGATTCCTTGTTATTTTGTATGAAACATTAAATAAACATTGATAATAAATATTAAAAAAAATAAAAAATTATTTAAAAAAAATAAAAATTAAGAACAAAAACATTCTACAAAAAATTTTATCCGATAGTCCAATGAAAAAATTATGTAGGTCCTAAAGATGAGTGTAAAATATAAAGATTAATAAAAGAAAATTGACAATAAATTTAGCGTATATTATAAATAATAAATCAAAAACATCAACATCTTAAGTACGCTTTGCTGTAGGAAAAACATATATGACGTTTATACGTACTAAAAAATTTTTAACGTACTTTTTCCAGGATAAATTTAACGTATGCGTAAATCATCAACACTTATGTGGAAAATGCCAGCAAAAGTGTTTTATGCTTATTCTAAATGTAAAATGAAACATTTAAAGAAAAGATTTTTCATAAAGGTGTAAACATAAATCTTATATAAATTATATCTTTGTACCCATAAATTAAGGATCATCTACGTTATTTATATTAGATACATATATAAAACGTTTAAAATCAAGAGTTTTGATATTTTTTAAATTAACATTTCAAATAATTGTTAATTATTAAGAAAATTGTTTAATTTAATGAATTTTTAATGTAATTTATTGTAAACTTGAACTTTCTATAGATGAAAAGATACTTGTATATGCATATACATTAAAAAAAGAAAAAAAAATTTTTTTGTTGATAAAAGTAAGTTATAATGTTTGATAATAGCAATTATATTAATAGATTATATATTTTCAAAGCCTATTTTGATACTGTAGCAAGTATATTTCGGCTTATGCTCAGGAATCTGTTACGATAGAGTCCGGGGATTGAACCCATGACCTGTAGATTATGATGCCTAAGCTTTGCAGACTCAAACACATTACAACCCGTTTATTTCTTCTTAAATGTACTTTGTACATTTTAAGGATAGTATTTATTCATGCTAAGAGTATTCTGATAACTTTATTTTTAAAACTTTTGTAAGGAATTACATAACATTCAAAATATATAATAATAGCTTTTATACTGAATTCTCATAATTAAAAACATCTAAAGATTTGTTCTATCACAGTACAAAATTATAAACTTCTGCAATCTACTGTTATAAAACAAAATTTATAGAAATTTCAATTTCACGTATGTAATATGCATAACTTGAATATTAAATGGTTATTACCCTTTTAAGCTATTTGAATTTTACTGTATGTATATGATTTTAATACATCTATAATACAGCATTTAAATTAAAACCATTAAACTACCTTCATAAATTATACACAGTTGAGGCTAATAAAATACATTCGACATTAAGTGAAATTAAGAAATAAATCGTAATTTTACAGGCACAATAAAGTACCGGGACAAAATAGTTTTATCAACACTTACTTACACCAACAGACATAAAGCCCGATTTCCTTTAGAAAAAATTCCGATCCTCGGAATTCTTTTTTTTTTTACCTTTTAAAGTTACGAGTTACGATGTGGAGCGAATATAAATGGTCGCATTTGCGAAGACAGCCAAGACGTGACATACCTATGACCGAGTCATTTGCTTATATGTGTGTATTACTGTAGTTTTTTCTTGTTTTCTTTTAATTTATATTAAATTGGTAATGAATTAAGAATCATCTCTTTATAATTTAACAAAAAAAACTTGCAATTAAAAAAAAAAAGATATAAATTAATTGTTGATCGATATCAATATTTTAGAATGTCTATTTTTGTAGAAAAATTACATTTTTATTTTAAATTAGAAACTACAAATTTTTAGTAAATAGTAATATGTAATTCAAACATTTTAGGTACATTAAGAATTTACTTTCAGTAAGTTTGTTAACATTTCATAGCTGAGTAAACGCCAATGAGTAATTAAAATTTTTCCCTACAAAGAAATGCTTTATTTGCATTATGTAAGTACCATTATAAAACTTACATTTTATAAAAAAATTGAAAAAATAAATTTTAATGAAAATAAATCTTATCGAACATTTCTTTCTTTATTATTTCAATTCAAGATAAGAGTCAGACATTCAATGTGTGTCTTTAAATGAAACCACTATTTTAAATCAATCTTTTGTACTTTGATTTACATGTAATTTTGAAGAAAAAAAAAAATTATCTTCAAGACTTTTTTAAAATTTCAGCATTATTTTGCTAAAAATACAACTACTTTTGGCAGAAACTACTTTTTGTATTCAACCGCGTATACTCTCAAATGTGGGTCACTCAATTTCTACCGTATATTGGGCAGCTTTTCTTTATTAAATTTCTAAATCTATTTTGAACTACACACAAAGGATTATTTTGTTTGCACTTTTTTCATCTTCAAGTGAAATTTTTGATATTTACAATGTATTATAACGAAATAGCTTTTTAAATAGGTTATTTTACTGTATATTCTTAAAAAATCAAATATTGAAGCTAACTGAAAATATTTTGATATCATAAAAAATTATAATTAATAAATAATTATTTTTTATATTATTTTTGTTATATAAACGTTTACGAAAAAACTTTTACATGTAACTTTTTTTTTTACAAAAGAAAAAAATATAAAATTTTAGAGAAAAATCTTCCAACTACCACATTTTACCACTTGAATATTTTATATACACTTTATTTTTAGAAAGCTTAAAATTGAAAGTTTATATATGTAGTAGTCATTGGAGAAAGTCTGTACATGTATAGAGGATTTCAAATGTATATTGCGGATTCTGTCAGTCCATTGGGCTAAAAGCAAAGCTAGAATAATTGTGACAATACACTGACTCTGATATAAAAACAAAAACTCGTTCTTATTTTTTTTTCCGATGCACTACAGTTGATTAAAGAAAGAGTTATCAGAATAATATAAATAATATTTTTATTACATTTTTATGCTTGTAATTAAATTATCACAAAAATATTTTAGCTAAAAAAAAAAATTCAAAATCAAAATTTTTTTATTAACTTTTTTTTAAATTTTTAATATTGTTATTTACTTAAAAATGTTATACAAAATTTATTTAAAATTTCACATCAAACCTGTATAAAACCATTTATTTTATATTCAATATTCAAAATTTGACATAATAAAAGCCTGCAAGTCTGATTTTACAATCATATCAAAATATAACATCAAATCACTTACGACCAATTTTCCAAAGTATCCAAACTCTCACCAAAACCTCATCATTCACTCTTAAAAGACTCACGTCAGCAATTTCAATCACATACTTCCATCCAATACAAAAAAAATTCCTCTAACACAAGAAGAAAAAGAAAAAAAAAGAAAACATTAAATTGAATAAAATTCTCATAAAAATTCAACTCAACTAACGAAAAAGAAAGTACAATCTCACAAATTTTTGCAATAAATTAAATTAGCATATAGTTGAAGAATTACAAGTTATCAAAGCGAACTTAAAAAGCACATAGGTGAAAATCGTACGAGGCGTCAAACCGAAGATAGACTTAAAAAAAGAAAAAAGAGAACAAGCTCAATTCAACTATAACGGTCGAACGAGCAAGTAGTAGGCACAGCTTTCCCTGGATACGTCAATAAAGTAGGTGCACTTAAGACACACACGAGAGCGTACAGGAGTAGAGACCTAGGCGCACTTTCAACCGAAACTCTCAAACCGTATACTCTCCCTTTTGCTCCTCCTTCTCCTTCTCCTCCTCTTTACTCTCCTCTCAGGACTATCAGATTTTCGCGAGTTAGCGGACGGGAAAATTCGGCGAGTAGCTGCAGTAGCAGCAGCAGCTCTGTGAACTTTGCCTACCATCTCTCTCTCTCTTTCTCTCCCCTACTTCACCCATCCCATCTTTCCATGCCAAGCGGTCCGGAAAGAAGCTGGGCGCTCGAGCGATTAAATAGGGAAAACGACGTACCGCGTATAGTCTGATATCACTGTGCCGTATATCTATATAGTATCTGGTAAATGAGCTTGATTTTTTTTTTAAAGCACACCTAGACATACATATACACATGGCGTTATAACTGCATATATATCTATGTTGAGAAAATCAATAGCGCAATTGTACGAGTTGTCGCCTACTATACTCGGGTTTAATAAGCTCTAGGGAATTGAGTGGAATATAGGGAAGACTGTTAAACTGATATATATATATATATATATATACGAAGACGGAGACTCACATGAGTTTATGGCTAGAATTTACGGTTGTTGTTTGCTATAGAGTGTTACGATTAAACTAGTATAGTACAGCCCAAAAGCTTTGTTGTATGTGCGATTGGAAGCGGTTGATCGAAGTGTGATTTATGTGTACGTCATAACTGAGCTTAGCTTTGCAAATGTTCAGCTTTTAAATCCCTTATGTTTTATTCAATATTTGATCAAATTCGCTTGATTTTTGAAAATATGAATAATTTGTTTTTATGTTGAAATAATAAGAGAAAATACGTGTAGGATTACTTTTGTGATTTTACTCAACTTGGCTAAATTTAAGTTTTTATTTTAAATTTTGAGAAGAATAAAAATTTTATTATTTATATTTGTTGATAAACTTTTTTTAGTCAAGCATGAATTTACACAATTTTATGTGAAATTTTCATTGGACATGTATCCGACGTTTGTCGGAGTGTACGTTATGAATATTCATAAGAGAATAGTTATATATAGCTTTGGTAGTAAAAAAGCTGCAGCTTTACAGCAAAACTCAAAATGCTGGTACATTGAAAATCAGTCGGATGTACACAAGCATATAGTTTTTTTTTTTCTTTATCGTACGTTATGTTTAAAAATTCAGGAAACGATTGGCTATTGAAAATTAACAAAATGTATACTTATGCATATATATAGAACTGCTGTATGCTTTATTATTTTTTTGTTATTTTTATTTTTATAGCAACGTCAATTTGTGTTGCTATTGGAAAAATGATAAATGAAATGTCGGATGAAAACGATGTTACATTAATTATTAAAATTCTGCCTGGTATGTTTATATACGAAACCTGTACCTGTTTTATATTAAAATTTTGATTTACGTCTTTTTTCCGCTGTTTTAATTTTAATATTGATATTGTTAGATAAACATGCATAATATATACATTTTCAAGCTGTATATTTTTCTTTAATAACGAATGGAAAAAAAGAAAAGGAAAATTAAACACGTAATTCAAATATTTTTCGCGAATATTCGCTTGAAATTTTCATTCGAGAAAATGTAATTATAATGAAGTCAATAACTTGCTGAAGAGAGATGGCAAAAGTAGTTTTGAGTAGATATATATTATGTTAGTAGCTTTCCGATAAAGTAAAGTTATAATAAATTTTAAAATTTTTACAAAAATTTTTCATTAAAATTATTTTCTACATTTTGCGACAAAATTTAATAAATCTACTTTTATAAATACTTGTATAACTAATTTCAAAATTATTTACTAACCACATAATTTTCCTTATTTTTAAATTTAATCAAGTTTTAAATATATATATCACATCAATCTTTAAAATATAAAACAACATACAAACCGTATACAACTCAAACTATCCAAAAACAAAAGCCTTTTAATTTAAATAGCAGATTAAAATCATGAAAATTATCAAAAAATTATCTCACTCAACACAAAGAGAGAGAGAGAGAGAGAGAGAGAGAGAGAGAGAGAGAGAAAGAGAGAGAAAGTTTATATAACCTTCTAATCCTACGAAGTGAACTTCCCCGAGATAGGAAAAGTTAATTATCGGTATCCTTAGCTCGTCGCTTTTTGAGAGACCAAGAGAGTGTGTTGGTCTGATGAAAAAAAAAAGAAAAAAAAAAAGAAAAACGAAAAGTAGACTCTCGAGCCAAAACAGCAGAGAGAGAGAGAGAGAGAGAGAGAGAGCCGTCGAAAAAGGCTTAAAGTCAAAGGCACGATTCATCGACCGCGGGCACTGCACTAGAAAAAGAGAGAGAGAGAGAGGAGAAGAGGAGTGGGAAGAGAAGAGAGTCGCACGAGATCCAGATATTTCAGAGAAAGAAAAAAAAAAAAGAGAGCTTAGCAGGCCGTCTCGGTCACGTCGGTCGCGACTTTGGAGCTCAAGCTTATGTATATATATATACAACCAGCTGGCAGGAAGAGAGTGTATACAGTTACTTGTTGTCCCGAAACAGCGAGAGTAGAGAGAGAGAGAGATAGGCTATAGAACGGATTAACCCTCTCTTATTTTCTCTCTTGGACCAAAATATTCGTATACATGTACATGTAGCGTATATACACTTTGGGACTTGGTGGGAATTTGTGGAATAGTGTGACGAGAGCGCGATGAGTCTTGTTTCAATGATCCTTTGCCTTGCTTGCTTAATCCTCTATAAATAGGTATAGCCCCCCTTGATATAGGTAGTTGAAAAGAAAAGCTCTTTTGTCAGCTAACATTTGTCGATGCAGTTTTCATGTTTGCGATGCAGCTTGTGTTGTTGTTATTGTTGTGTCAACGAAAGAAAATCTGTATATAGGAGTTACAGATTTAACGGTTATCGATGACTCTTAGCTTTTTATAGATTGAACTCTCTCTCTCTCTCTCTCTCTCTCTCTGCGTATTAAGCTTGGACAGTGTCGAGAGATAATACGATTTTTTTTTACTCCTTTTTTTAGACTTAAGAGCTTGCTGTATGTATACTGTAAGTATTTGTGTTCTCTCGATATGGACGATGGCGATATGTATATATATATATACGTAAATATTTGAGAGGCAAGGTATATAATAAGCACTTTGGTTGATAAAGTTTAGATGAAAACTTGGTGACTCTCTCTCTCTCTCTCTCTCTCTCTCTCTCTCTCTCTGTACTTACCTAACCAAACTCCATTACCTATCATAACAGAGAAAGCTATAGAGAGAGGGAAAGGACTTCGATAAAGGTTACTCTTCTTCTTTTTTTTTTCTTCTTATTAAAAAAGGATTTTTCATATCATCTAAAATGAATACGAACAAAGTAATAGCTTGACTTTTTCATAATATACTTTTTTTTTTTTAAACGTAATGTTTATTAAAATATAGGTCAATTTTTTTTTTTGAGCTGTCTGACCCAATACGTACCTTTACTACTTCGTCAAATGCATGTAAACTGTATCAATGTAAAGCTTCACGTAAAGCTCCAAAAAATCCTCTTTGAAAAAGAAAAAAAGAATTGAAAATCAAAAAATGAAAAACGACAAAAAAAGGGGTTGAGGTAACACCAGTTAAAATAATCCCTTGACAACTAAAACTTCTCTCTAAATGTTTTGACAAAAGAAGCTTATACAATACTTCTTACTCTTTAATCGACATCTCCAATGTTTTAACCATTAATTTTCCTACTCTTCCAAAACCCCAAAATCAAACCAAAGCTATTTCGTATATCTTTTTCATTCCAAATGAAACAATACCTTTAGAATGGATAATAAACGGCCTTTTCCACTCTCACACACTATATACAGTATTTTCAACTCTCGATAACATTCATTAATCACTCGTACGACGATTACAATTGAACAAGTATCTTATTATTCTACCCCAATTTATAATTACATCCAGACACTCGAAAGTACCCAGCCAAACTCACCACAATTGCTCTATTGACTTTTTTATCCTTACACCCCATATACCTTACCACTCCATCCGTGTTGACATCTCACTAATCATCACTGGTTATCCATAAACCAAAAACCATCATCTTGGCTTATACATACGCATATTCCAATCTCCTTCTCAAGCAACAACAGCTATATATCTCATCCATCATAAAATTCTCCCAAAGGAATCTGACCACACACACACTATATGTCTCTTCCTTACTCAATTTCTATCATACATCATACAACTCGTTACCCATACCCCACTGTCATACCACATATTCTTCAAATCATCTCAAGCTAATCCTAATGTCAACTCTTACTCTTATCCCATGCATCCTTAAACGCCACTCGATCCACGTTTGTACTCCAACTCATCCTACAGTACCAGTTTGAACCTTATATAGCATTATATAACAGAACACGTAGATCAGTCGTCAGCTGGTTGATATGCAAGGCATTACCTTATACCCAAATGTTCGTTGTAGTATACCTAAGGGAGCTTATATACATAGACTAAAGTCGCCTGTCCACGCTACCACTACTACTAACTACTACACGTTATTAGCTAACGATTAGTGACCGCGTGATGTTCCTTGTTGTATATACATAGCAGAGGATCCTATATAGATATTACGTGTATTCGCTTGAGCATATATCCATATAAGGTCCCTATGGATATTACTGTAGTTTATATATATGTACATGTATATGCGTTGTGGATATATAATATTCATCTATTGATGTCCCTTGGTGACTGTGGAGTCCAAGCAAACATCGCTAATTAGACGATTGGGAGAAATTGAAGGATAGATAGAGAGAGAGAAAGCTTTAATGTTTGCTGGCACAAATACTCTTACTCTGTATACTTACCCCAAGAGAGAGAAAGAGAGAGAGGGAGAGAGAAATGGAAACGTAATGTGTTTGCTCACGCCGCGTTATATGCTGATTGCTGAGAGGTCCCTCTGATTTCCTGATATCTACGTACTAGGCGGCTGATTATCTACTGCTATACGCTTGTTGAATAATTGATATGAGTTTATGTGAAGGAGAGATAAGATGATGAGATGTATCTAATGATGCTTGATCGTTGGTTGTTTGTTGAAGGTAAATTTTGAAAATCGGATGGGGTTGTAAGTGTAAAATGGAAGTATTGTGTAGGAGTAGATTGTTTATTCTGTTGAGCATTTTTCTTTTATAAATAAAAATATAAATGTTGTTGTTGTAAGAAAAATTTGTTGTGTGGATTGTAATTTTTTGTAAAGATGGAAAATTTAGAAGAATGTGTTGTTATTTCTTTAGAGAATAAAGATAGAAAATGTTGAAAGATTCAATTAAAATTTTAGAAAGCTGTATTGTTAGTATTTAAACGGAAAATTGAATTTAACAAATAAAGTATAAGTTATTTGAATGAATTGTACAGGCAAGTTATATTTCGCAAAATTTAATTGAAAATTTAATTTTCGGAAATCCGAATATAGTTATTATTTACTACCTTATTGCGTTTGATTTCAAAAAGGTATTTACGGCGTTGTGACCTAAAATACATACATAATTAAAATGAATATAATTAAAATTTAAAGAAAAAAAAGTATACACATGGTTACTTCATTAATACACAAAATTAAAATTTATAAAGATGTATAATATATTTTGAATAAAAACTATATTTATTGTTAAGAAAAATAAAAATGTAAAATGTAAAAATATTGTTATTGTAAAGAATATGATATAATTATTTAATTGTTTTATATAAATTAAAAATATAAAATAAATTTTTACCGTCGCTTAAAAAATTTCGCATAAAATTTTTAACACATAAAAAATTTCAAGACAATCCATCAATAATTTTTTCATATAAGCCTTTCTGACACTATGTTGAGTGTACTTCGGTATATAAAGTCTCGCGTAATGATTTAGTCGACGGACACCGAGAATCGAACCCACAATCTATGAATTCCGAAACCAGCACTGTCTTGACTAAGCCATGCTAGAGCTATGAAATTAATTGATAAGAAAAATGTAAAAAGACGTTCGTTCATTTCATCTTTAACAACTTTTAAAATTCAAAAGCTTTGATTTAAAAAAAAAAAAGAAAAGTAAAAGAAAAAAGAGTTGGATAGACGGTAGCAATCACACTTTTTCTCATTTTAAATCAAAGAACTATATATCTCAGAAAGTCAAATGACCCAAATAGATATAAGTATTTCTCCAATTTTTTATGCTGAATGTAAGATTTCTTTTTTCTTATATTATTAGACATTTATTTTCGAACAATTCCTTGAATTATTATATTAATTATATATGCCAAATAAAAACTTAAATTACGGTAATAAAATCTAATAAAAATTTCATTCAATGATAAAATCAACAATATCAAACGTATCTTCAAAAAAACCATCGTTTAATTTAAAGCTACCATCTTTCAACTTTAAGAAAATTTACTTTACACACACTTTATTACTCAACCACACACGAACCAACAAAATTCAATCTCAAAATCGCCAATTTTTTACTTTCACATCTTCCCACAAACGTTAGCTCACCGCAAACGTAACCACATACATACACACACACACACTCCATTACCATAAGTTTACTCAGTGATCGTGCAAAAGCGCGAACTCGCCAATGTAAGCAGAGACCTTCCTCTCTCACATATAACCCACAGATCTAAAAGAGAGTGAGTAAGGAGGTGAAGGTAAGAGAGGAGAGTAACAGAAATTACAGACTTCTATTTTCGCACTGAAAAAGCAGAAAACGTGCAACGTCTATCGTACTTAGTTTACCAAACGTTATAGTCGCTGACATTAAAGCTCGACTTGCGCTATACTATATATAACGATCAGCACCATAAACAGAGAAAAAGAGCCACGTGTCGATATAAAAATAAAACTGTATAGCGAGAAACCAATCAACCTCCTTCTCTTTTCTCCTCGTAATCACAAAATAAACTGGATTTTAATCAGCTGCAAGAATAAACTACCAGCAAAATATCTTCACGCGTATAATTTTACTTTTATACACTATATACGATTCACCGCAGCGTATAACTTGTATAAATGCCCTACGGGAAAAAGGTGCTTCTATATATTACATTTGGTTACTTTTGCGCTCATGAGAAATTCAATTCGGTTGAGAGAGAAGGAGAATAGGAGAATAGGAGAAGAGAGAGAGAGAGGTCACACTGAGAATCGACTGGTGTGTATAGCGAAAAGTAAATTTGCATGGAAATTTTGTGTGAGAAGAGCAAGTCTATGTATTGTGTGTGTGTAAAAGGAAGAGAGAAGAGGTGGAGGAGGAGGAGAAGAGTCTTGTAAAATTAAAGATTGAATCGGCTTGGCCTAAGGCGTTTTCTTTAGTATATACATAACCAAGTATGAGTATATAAGAACGAGGCTATATATAGGCTTCTTGAGAATGTATTTTTTTTTTTTATCATGAATATAATTTGAGGTATTCATGGAAAGTTTCAGGGGGGTCTTTTGAATGTTTTATTAATTCGATAGTTGGGAGGACTTTATGGATGTAGAGATCTTTTCATTATTTGAGATAAAAATGATGGGTTAGAGTGGGATAAATAATGCATAAGAATAATTTAGCGACGCTTGGTTGGATGAGTTATTACTTGGGTTGAGAAAAATTGCAGTTTCCACTTGGTCGTTTTTCTATATGTATATTATATGAATTGATAAGATAAAAAAGTTTTCTTTTTTTTTTTATCGCTCACTAAGTGGAGACTTAAGTTTGAGAGGATCTTTATTTCCTCTTCGAGAAATGCTTATTTACGAAAATTTTTCATTCGATGAGTTATAAGTATTTGGTTGTAAAAAAAGGGGAGAAAAAAAAAGAAAGAGAGAGTGGTATTTTGTCAAAGTGAAAGATGACTGTGAATTCAAGTGAAATTTTGACAAAAGGTTAAAGTAATGGATTTAGTTCGATCGAATGTCAACTCTTTTCTTTAAAAAAATTTGTATGTGTAGAAAAGTAAAAAAAAATCTTGTCTTCGACAGCTTTGTGAATAAGTTAGGGGGTGAGCGGATTATGCTTTGAATTGAAGAGATGAAATTTTTTTTTTTAAATTTAAAATATTTACAGATTTCTATTTTTCAAGTGTTTTGATTTTTATCATTTACATTTGAAAATTATTCGTTGGCTTTGGATATCGATAATATTTATTTTTGAAGATAACGTTTAAAATAAAAAAAAAATTAAAAATTAAAATAAAAATTACAAAATAAATAAACAAACAACAATATTTTATTACATTCCAAGTATTCAAAATATATATTCATAAATATTATTTTACAAATTTTTTAAAACTCGTTATTTTTAACAAATTAAAAAAAGAACATAAACACACATTAACAAACATCAAAGCTTTCAACGTCAAAACTAATCCAAACTGAACACGATTTACCAAAAAATTAACCTCGCCAGTAGATTTTTTTTTTTTACCAACAGCAAAGCTTTAACGCCGCATTAACCACGAAATAAAACGTTTCCGCTCCATCCGATCTGGAAGTCATATATTTATTCCAAAAGCTCAAAACGAGCTTTACAGCAAAAAAAAATGTGTATATATATCCCCCTTGACCTTTCCACACACATACACACGCGTTATACACCAAGATATCGTTGGTAACGTGTAAATCCTGAAAGGACAGGTCGAAAAATTTGGCGTGACACGCAATTTTTTTCCTTTTTCTTTTTTCTTCCCCCCCCCCCTCCCTTCTTACCTTCTACTTTTCCATCTCATCCATTAAGTTTCTTTTCAACAAAGTTTCGTATACTTTGGTAAATATCAAATAGAGCTTTTCACGGTATTCCATACTATATATACGTATAGACTATTAGAAGTTTCAAAAGAAAAGGTACTTGCAGAAAGAATCGAAAAGCATAGGTACAGAAAGAAAGAGCTTTACACCACGAAGAAGAAGTAGAAGAAAAAGAATGAAAGACGAAGTAGAATTAATTTATAAGCTTACATAAGTAAAAGCAAGCAATTCGTTTTTCTTTGAAGTCCTACAGTGACTTTTACCTATTTTATCCCAAATTTTTCATCCCACCATAGATTCTTCAAAATTTCAACAGAAAATCTAAAATCACTTAATTTTTTTTTTTAAAATTCAACAACAATCCAACCTCTCATTTTAAAAACTACATCTAAAACTCCAGGAAGTAGCAGTCCATATTGATTTAACGAGCTTAAAGCTGTCCTCTTTATCCTACAAACCCTTTACCAAAGAGACTAAGGAAATCGCACATGAATGATTTTGGCTGTTAGCAAGAGCCAAGTCAATCCACTTGTATGTCTCTCGTACAGTCACCTGCGACTTTGACGAGGCGAGAGTCTTCTCATCAAGAAGCTTTGATCTCTCGAAGACAGCAAAGCGTTGATGAGAGTGTTATATATAGAGCTTCTTTGCTCTTCTGTCTTTCGTAATGCGACACTACATATATATACCAGTTTCTGTCTCTATGCGAATAATCTGCAGACTATGACGTTCTTTTTATTTAATGTACTTATGATGTTCTATATAGATATAAGACTCTCTTTCTTAAACGTTTAATCTTGATAAGTTTATCGGGGCTAATCGATGCGAATGGCTTGATAATAAGCTTGAGACTACTTAGAAAGAAGACTTAAGGTAAAGGGAAAAGAGATTTAATCGAGCGATGACCGGACTAAAGATGTCTTCAGGATTAGTAGTACCTACTTGTATTGCTCTCTATCTTTCTCTTTCTCTTTTTCTCTTTGCGATGGTCTATTAAAGAAGCCGTTCGCGATTTTTGCTTCGTTAGAGATAGACTGTGCTACTTTTTATTTTTATTTTTTTATCTTTTAAGTATTGCATTGACTGTAGTTTGGTAATTACGAATTTTATTTTTTTTTATTTGTAGATCAGGAAACGTTTTGGTTTTTAATTCTTTGGATTTTAATTGTTAGATTGAAATTTATTTTATTTTATTCTGAAATTGAGATGAAGATAATGAGTTAGATGTAAACGAATTTTAATTAAAAAAAAAAAAAAACGTTGAAAAAGTAATTTAATTATATATCTGATCTTATAATTAAAACTGATAAGATTTTACATTAGTCAGAAAGAAAAGATTTTTAAGAAACCCAATAGAATTCAGTACCAAATTTCCAACAGTTTAATTTTACTTTCTTCACAAAAAATAAAAATCAAATTTGCAACAAAGTTTATACGAAATTCCGTAATTACTATAACAAAAATAACACTTGATTTTCTAACAAATTTCATTTTACCCCATTAAATTCCTGTTATACAATATATAGGTATAATACGAAAGGAAAATTACAATCGATCAACGGCTTTACACCATCAAGCATGCAAATTCCATACCAAAATACTAGCTCATACCACACGAGATGAAAATATTTAATTAAACCCAAACTACCCTATACCTATATACATACATCCCCTTTATATATGAAATACTCCATATTCCCAGAACATAATCGATCGTCTAATATATATTATAAGCCTATATATTAAATATAGCACACAGTCACGCCTTTAACCTACTGCAAGCAAATCATCATCATCATCATCAACATTTTTCTTTCGATTTTTACAAACGACAGCTTCCACGCACGTGTCTCGATAACCCACGTCAAAATCATTCTCTCTTGTCACCTCTGCGATATCGTCCTTTCCCTTTTACTTTTTTTTTATATATCGTACAGAAGCAAAGACGACGACGACAACGACGACGACCCTCGTCTCACCTTCGATCACTCCCTTAAAACCCTATACTCCTTTTTCCCCCTTTCTCCTTTTTCTTCTTTCTTAGCGAAAGCGATATCCCAGCAGACACGTCAAAAGCTCCGAAAGCTCGTTTATATATACACCCACCTTTATTCCCTTCGTCTTACCTATATCGACTTAGTTATACTTTAAGCTTTCAGTAAACTTTCTCTTTATTTCACGAAAATTCGTACAAATTTTATACTTATAATTAAAGATTTTTTTTGAAAAAAATTAAGTTATAAATTTGTTTAATTATTACAAATTATTATTTGTATCACAGCAAAGATAAACTCCAACGATCTTAACTTGGAACAGAAAGTTAAGTAAAGGCAATATAATAAAAAATCAATCCGTCAATCCTAACAACCAAGCTGTTTTTCATTCTTACCCTCTCACGCCCAAACGTTTTTACCAACGACGCCTACTTTTTCTTTCTCTCTTACACGCACTACCCTCAAAGCTCTCTCTCTCAAATATCGCTCCAAATACATACATATCCGTAGCTGACCGGCAACTCGACGTGTAATTATTAATCCAGTAGGCCTTTTCTTCGCCTCGTTTCTTATCATAATCGTCTTGTACTTAACTTGATTTATTCCATCACTTCCTTCTTATATATTATATATTTTTTCTTCATACCAAGGCCACATGAAGAGCTTGCAAGAAAAGCTCGCGTTAATATTGGCTCCCCCTTTTTTTCTGGAAAGCCAATTTTTTTCTGTCTTACTTTAACCACGCCTTCGTATGATTTCTTAGCTTTTTTTTTTGCTAGAAAGAAGCAAATGTAGTGGTGAATGAGAACGAGTATAGCTGGTAATCTCGTGCGCGTAAAATTCATTATATTCTTGCTTTTTCCGGGATATTGTATCATGATGCGAGAGAGAGAAAGAGAAAAAAAATTGGGGCTCCTTACGCAAATCTTTATCAGATACTTAGCTTAGGGTGCGAATGTGATGCTGGATTTTCGATTAGCTTTAAGCTTCCAGGTTTTTTTTTACTGTTGGTGCGAAATTTTTTTTCTTTCTTTCTTTTTTTTTATGCTTTTCGTTGGTTAATAGGACGTTGAACGTTTAATGAGTTGAGAGAGAAAAAGATTTAATCTGATTTCCTTTTTTTTTTTATTTAATTAAGGAAACCGTTAATTATGGTCGTAGGACGATTTTTAACTGCTATCGTGAAATGGATTTCATCTGTTTAGATCGTCTAATGATCTAAAAGTGTAATGATGTAATAAAAAACGTTGTGCGATGAAGAAAGTATTATTTAATATATTTGTTCTTTTATTTTAAATTCTATTAAAAATGAATTTTAAACCTGTAATAAATCTAAAATAACATTTTTTATTGTTATACTGATTAAAATTTTTTAAAGTTAAATTTTATTTCTACTATTTATTTTACAAATGGTCTTTTACTATTTTCCATTGATATAATTGTACTTATTTCGGTAAGTTGGAGCTCCGAATGGTTTAGTTGGTCAAACGCGAGTCTTGTAATCCACAGATCGTGGGTTCAATTCCTGGCGTATCGACCGACTGTATCGTTGCGCGAACTTTCACATACCAAAATACACTTTTATATAAGTGTCAAAACGGCATAAAATATGCATCTTTCATTTTATTATTTGACTGTTTTGATATTATTTATTATTAAGAATCGTGAAGAGAATACGTATTTATTATTAACTTTTACTTTATCATCTGAAATTTTGAGTTTTTCTTTTATAATAATTATTTAATTCGTATAAAGTATTTATACAAATCAATATTTAATCCAAACAATAAAAAAAAAATAACAAAATATAAAACTACTCTATACAACCAAACTCCTCCCCCCCCCCCTCAAAAAAAATGATAAGTACTTAAACCTAAATTACAAACATCTTTCTTTAAAAAAAGAAAAAAAAATCCTCATTTGTGCATAAGATCAAACAAGCCATTTCAAACACTCCATCCACTTTAACACCAATCTCATACAAAAATTATTGTTTCATCCTCTATCCCCTTCCCCCCTTCACACACTTTTTTTTTATTTTCCTTTTATCAAACCAGTCTTCAAAAGCATCGCGTTTTAAAACAATTTCCTTTCCCGTCAAGTTAAAACGTTCCAAGCGCGAAGTGCATTCAACGGACCAAGAGTCACAGAGAGAAAGAGTGAGAGAGAGAGAGAGTTCACGGACTTTGCTGCAACACAGCTATAGCTATATAGGTATATATATAAAACAATAGCAAGACAAAAGATAGGCCCCTCCTTACTCTCTTCTTGTATGAGCACAAAGCGAAGCAGCTACTCGCGTGTAGAGAGAAAGAGAGAGAGAGAGAGAGAGAGAGAAAGCCAATGGACTTGGTAAAATTTCACGACAAGCTTTGTTGTATAAATGTATGTCTCTTTCTCAAGACTCTCCACTCATACTCATACACATACACACATACTCTCTCTTTGCTTCTATACCTTACCTAAATAAGTAGCTTGCATGGACTAAAGCATTTGAAGACGCAATACACTTTGTAAGTGCAGTGAGTAGGAAAAGGATTTTTAGTCCAGCTAAGTGAATTTTCTGTAGTATACAAGACTGGAAAAGAGCTTGTGTACCGGAAAATTTTTTTTTTTTTGGATAGACAGCTGTGTATGTATAAGCATATTATATATAAGCTGCTTCTTTCAAAGGGCTTTAACCGTTTTATGAAAGCTATACCTATATAGAAAAACATACATACCCTCCGGTATGAAATGTTGAGTAAAATCTTTTTATTTTCAAATTTTGTGTGGGTGTGTATCGCTTCAAAAATTGATTGAATACCAGAGAGGGGAAGCTTGTTTGGAAGCTCATTTTAACTCGTAGAGGAAGTTGAAAAAAAATAATAATAATAAAAAGACTACACGTTCTGCTTCTGCATGGACCAACGAACGAGTCGAGCCAATTAAAATTTAAATGAACCTGTTGTTTCTGCAATAAAGCTTAGCGCGTTTTCATTTATTCAATATTTACGATGCTTCTATGTGGGTGAACGTGTGTGTGTGTGTGTGTGTGTGTGTGTATAAATGTACTCGTACGTATAAATGTATGTTTATATATAAATGAGTATGTTTCTATGTTAACGTAATATGCAACTCAATAACATGAATAATTATTTGAAATTTTTATGATAAAAATTCATGATTTGGTACGATAAAAAAAAATATTACCATCAGTAAATATTATAAAAATATAGAGTTCACAAAAATTGAACGATATCAGATTTTGCAAATTGAACAATCTGATTATAAGCTTTTTACTACACTGATCAAGCTATAACTCTTTTTTTAAATGAACTAGTAAACTCATTGAATTTCTATTTTAATGTAACTTTATGTCATCGTAATATTTTGCATTGAAAGAAAATAACTTTTTATAGATTTTTTTTATTTCAAACGATTAAAACAAATAATATATTTTATTATCGTTTTCAATACACACTATATAAAATCAATTGGTAAGTGAATAAATCACCATTATAAGTGAAGATAAAGTGAGGAGGGTGGTATCGAAGACAAAAATGGCTTAACTCACCCAAAAATAGAATTCCGATTTCTTTAACAGTCAAGTAGAATTTTTTTTTTTGCCAAGATAGTATCGTTTTAGCACATTCTTTTCTTTTTTTTTTTGCTAAGCTTACAAATCTTATTCGTCACATAATCGATACTCATAACGATGTAAGTTAAATATCGTTACGTCATTCAACACATTTTTATTCATATTAAACTTTATTAATCTTTCTCTCAAACACATCATTATCTAGTAAAAAAACATATTACCATCAGCTTAATATAAACAAATAATAAAAAAAAAGACGACCACAAAATTTTATGAAAAAACTTTTTCGCGCATAACCCTTGACTCTTCTTTCTCTTCTTCTTTTTCTTTTTTATCTCGCTGCGTAAAACTTTATTATGATAGGGTGATTATTAATGTATGCTCTTTAACCCCTAATATTACATTCTTGCATAAAAAAAAAAGAATGAAAGAAAAAAAAAGAATATTTTTTTTTTGTTCAACATGGTAAGAAAGTTCAGGGGTAGGTATATAGGAAGAGTTTGGAAAATCAATGATGAAAAGCAGAGAGAGAGAGAGAGAGAGAGAGAGAAAGCAGCTCGACGGAATTCTACCTCATCAAGATTGTTTGCGAACAGTTTTGGGGGGGGGGGGTGAGTAAAGAAGAATGGGTTAGAAAGAAGTTTCAACGTCAAACTTATCTCATAAAACAAATGATAATAACCGATTCTTTTTGACAAGTATTAAAAGAAGTATTATATTTAATAAACAGGATTATATCTAACAGATTATTTTGACATATATACGTGACTTCGTATGTTAACATTATATCATCAAAGAACGTTTAGTATCAATTAATTATTTACATAAATCTGATTTTTTTTTATTTTCATATATTATTAATTCTTTTTTAAAATACACAATATTTTGTTAATATATTCCTCAATTTTATTCATTACTAATCTTATTATTCTGTTATAAAAAAAAAACTTACCTGATAAGATTCTAAAAATTACTGCATCATACCTCAAGAGACATATAATACCTAACACACCATACTTCATCTCCAGTTCCTCATTAATTAAAATCTTCGAAGTAAAAAACTTCCAAGGCCTCAAGATAATTCGTGAAAGTATCCATAAAAGAAACATCATCATTTTCCCGATGTGAAACTTAGCGTTAAGTGCATTTAAAACTTTGAAGCTTTACAGTATCATAAAATGCAAAAAAAAACAGAAAAAGAAAAAATGAAGCTATATGTTTACTCTACAGTAATTATTTTTTTTTTCTTCCACTTTTCCGCGAAAAAATAGGATTTACAAAAGAAGTACGCCAACTTCCTACATTTTCCCTTACATCTTTGTAAACGTTTAATACTTCAAACGATATGCTACAAAATAGATGAAAAAGAAGAAGAGAAAAGAGAGGTTGGTAAAGAAGCCACGATAAAAAGAGAGAAGCCCGCAGTGACTTGAGTACACAGTTGGGCTTTTTCTTTTTGTTTCTTCTAAAAAAGGGACCTTCTTGATAAGAAAATAAAGGTAGACCAATAATGACAAAGTCATACACATAAACGTTTCTTAGTCTATTATTCTCCTTACCACACTCAATACCAATTTCAAAGAAAGCTCAGAAACGTATGTATACATTCAACCATCCACGACATTTGCATTGATTAGACTCGAATTCGAGTGTCAACCATTTATACATACACACATGTAGAGTCAAAACGCGATAACAAACGCAATCGATAAGATAACAGAACGACAGGGAATATTTGCGAATATAGTCACGACGCGACCATACGAACTGCTGTGCACAGAATATTATGGAGAATATGGAAATCAGAGGTTTCAGGTATATGTGTGTATATATGCGAACAAGAATTTCTTCTAGTTTCTATCTTGTTTGACGTACATGCTTATGCGTGTATATGTAAAAATTTATAAGGCTAGGTAGACTAGCCACTGACGGATGGAAATTTGACTTGCAGATCTGAAAAATCAAGCTTGCGTCCGTCTGGTCAAAGCTCCTATAAAAATTGTCTTCGTACATATATCTCTATGGGTAGTTGAACTATTTTTATGTATATAATTACATACGGAGAAACTCATGTTTGCTGTCTGTTTTTGGTCTAATCAATCTTAATGAAATGACAACGTGGAAGTAAACAAGGGAGAAAAAGAGAGTACATACTAAGATTGAAAGAAGGAGTGAGTGAGAAGAAAGGTATACGCAGGAAGACATCAAGCATTTAGCCGGCACAGATTTTTTTTCTCCTTGAACGCGCTACGAGGGAGGTAAAATAAAGGGAGGGGTTGACACGTGCCACGCGTACTCCCTCTACCGGTGTTTCTACACTGGGTTACGAGGCTATATCTATGTATGTATGTATGGGTGTAGGGTGGTTGTCGATGAGAAGCGCTTGCGCTCTTGTGACCGACTATACTGTCACACCCTCACGCACAGAGCCCGAGCGTACACGTAGTATTATAGGTACACGGTTAAAAGTAAAAGAGAAGTAGTAGAAGGAGGAGGTGGAGGTGGTGAGATTCTTGTTGGCACACAGCTGCTGCTACTACTACTACTGCTGTACAGCTGTAGCCACATCGTTACTACCCTTTCCTCTCTTCTGTGATACTTGCGTCGTCGCTAAGCTGCCGAGTAAGACTCTCTTGCTTGGAGAACTAGCCTGTATCTATATAGATAACTGTTGCAGCTATGCTGTGGAGGATGCGAGAAAGCAAGGAGTGTACTACTTTTTTTCTTTTTTTTTTCTAACAGCATGACTTGCTTTAGGAATCTCACGCGTAGGAACTTTTTTACAGGAAAGAAGGAAAAAAAACAAGAGGTGGAGGATAAGTTGAGCGACTTTGTCTGGGATAAAAATGGTTAATACTTTAAACGTATATTTAATGCTTGTGGCTCATTTTTTTCTTCTTTTTCTTCTTCTTTTTTTTGGAACAGTGAGAGTAAGATAAGAGGGATGGTTAATTGATGATGCAAAGGATTAAGATTGTACGAGGATTAATGAGTTAGAGATGAATTTTTTTTTTATTTTTTGGTTTTAAGTAAATTAGCGTAAAATGAAGATGTAGACGTTTATATATGAATTAGTTTTTAGGTAAATATTCATAATTTTTTTTAATGTAGTTAATTGTTAAATAAACGTTAATTGTAATATATTTTATGCTAAAAATATGAAAAAGGATTGAAAATTAAATAGATTGTATTTATTTCTTCAATTCATCCTATAAGTAGAAAAATCCGTGTATGGTCAGACATGGAAAAAATCTTTAATTTTTTTTTAAATTTTATTTTATTTAAAATATTTTTTTGGCACAGAATAAATTTAATACACAATTATAATTAACACGTCATTATTAATATATATTTATTTTTAAATTTACAGACAATATCACACACCATTATTATGTATAAACAACACACACTTTTTTTCATACTGCTTCATCAAAAAAAAAAAAAAAAACAAAAACAAAAACAAACAAACAACACACATTATCATAAATCTCAATATTTATAATTATATATTTATTTCTTCCTTTTTCTGCTACAAAAATAACTGCATTCACCTTTATTTTTTCATTTTTACCCCAGTAATAAATCTCATTATCAAGATTATCGATATATTAACTTGTAATATAGCGCTTTTATACAGAAGCAGTAGTAGCTGCAGTTGCAGCAACTAGTATAGTATACTATATGTATACTGACTTTTTTTTCTCGTCCTTCTATATTTTAACGCTAATTTTCTCCCATCAATTCAGAACAGCTTGGCTTGCACCCTCATTTTCTATCTTTTGCTGCGCTCTATCTTTCTCTCTCTCTCTCTCTCTCTCTCTCTCTCTCTCTCTCTCTCTCTCTCTCTCTCTCTTCGACCGATGAAAATAATAAGATTCTTGGAAGAAAAAAAGTAGAACGGACGAGCTGGAGAGATAGAGTCATAAGAAAAAAGATAGACGGATAATAATGAACGGATTAAGTGAAGGCGAAATACGCAATATACGATTCGGAAATACAATTTCAAAGGCGCGAGAGATGGACCGCTGATGGTGTGAGCGAGGAAAAAGATAGAGAGAGAAAAAATCTAGAGGTGACGAAGTCGATTGTTGGTCGTAGTGAGCAGTAGAGAAAAAAAAGGCCAAAAAGAGGAGGGAGGGAGTAGAACGTCGAAGGGAAAAAAAATGGAACGCGTATCGGTTCTGAGCGCCTACGCTAGAGAAGGGGGGAGGAGGGGGAGTTGAGAAAAAAAAATGGTAGGGAGAGTTTGAGGAGAGGTAGAGGGAAAAAAATTGAGCAAGAAGAAGTATATAAAAACGGGAGGCAAAGCAAAGGAGAGGGAGGTAGGTCGTCACTGGGTATATCCTACTTCTGTCATCTCCTTCCCATCAGAAAACTCGAACCTTTGTTCTTTCAATTCGCTCTTTCTTCACCCCTCCCTTCTACTACATAATATCAGCAGCATCCCTCCTATTCCTCATCTTCATCTCGAAGTCTTCTTTCAAACCCAGAAAACTTTCCGATACTCAGGTTACATGTGACGTCAGTATATAACACGCGGTCAAACGGAATAGTCTTTAGCAAATGTAGGTATATAAAAAGAGAAAAACAGTAGCCTTCTATGCTCTGCACGTCGTATTCGTTTCTTCTTCTTCTTCTTCTTTTGTTGTGTCTCCACTCTCACTTTTATTTTTCTTTCATGGCTCACCGAGCATACAGTATGTATACGACAGGAGATTTACTGAAGTATCCAAAAGACGTCCAACCGTCCACGCGAACGAGACAAATAGCATTTGCTAGCCTTATATATACTTTTTTTTATCTCCTCTCGTCTTTTTCTTAACCCTAACATTCTCTCGTACACCAAGCCCCCTTTGTATCATTCACAAAAAGTCAATGTACGCGGATCACTGATCTCACAATTTTTCGAGGCTTATTTAAACCAGCCAATATACTGGCTAATATCTATCTATCTATATATTTATCTATGTCTTTTTAATACAGAAAATTTATACACGAATGGCAATTCCTTCGGGACGTTCCACATTTAATTCCGTACGACGTTGACGACGATGATTATTATGATGTTGATGATGATGTTGAAGATGATGATTGTGATCTGACCATCCCATTGAATTTACATTGTTCTCATCACTTTCTATTGTTATAGTATTAGTATTATTGATAGCAGCAGTAGTAGGAGGGGGACCAACACCAGAGTAAGCTGGTACACCAAGCCTCATCTGAAAATAAAAATAAAAAGAAATTAAGGTATTTCACGATATTTTAGGGGGCAGGAAGGTGTTGATAGAGGGATATTATATTCAAGGATAATAATTTCTCTCTCTATTTATAAAAAATGATCGTTCGTTTTTTTTTTTTTTTTAATGTATTTGGGAAACTTTTGCGTTTACAAACTTATCGTTATCTAACGGTTATATTTCGGTCCGTCACCTTCTTTCCAGTCGGTTACCTTTTTTTGTCTTCTACTACGCCTACATTAAAAGTGAAATATTTTTATCATCGCTCTTATTCAACCAAATCCTACAGATCTGTTTTGATAAACGTGGCGCACAATAACCTCCCCTCTATTGTTTATGACTACGTATTTTACTTTGGATGGAACAATTTTGTCTTGCGATTTTTTTTCTTCTTGATTTTACAGTTCTGACGTTTATGTTTGTATTTCGATGATTGGATGCATTGTTGCGTATGACGATAGGGTTTTATATATAGGGAGAAAAATTGTTTGTTTACCGTATGGATATTGAATTTATGCTTGTATTTTTTTTTGGTAAAATTGAGAATGGAAAAGGAATAAATTGTTTGATAAAATGAAAAATAAAAAAGTAACAATTGCCAATTATAAAATTTTATAATAAGTTTTAATTTTTTTTCTTTACAAATGAACTTTTATAATTAGTGAATCTCGATTCGTAATAAGAAAGAAAATGAAAAATTGTTAATTTATTCGTCATCTCGGTTCTTATACTGAAAAAAATACTAGGGAATAATTAACAATGGTTTTAAAGTTTGCTTATAATACTATTACGTTGTAATATTTTTGTAAGCATACCTACTTTAAATCTGAGATTATTTTAAAGAGGATTTATTTTCATTTAATATTAAAAAAAAATTCATTTTCTTTTTTATTATTCTTTGAATAATAAAACTTCTACTATTTTTTGTGTGTGTACTTAGCTGGCATCTAAATGAAACTCATAAAAGCTCATGAGGAGAAACACTGCATGGTAAGCATCTTAAAACGATTATTATCCACTACATCTACAATAAGGGTTATTGTATCGCATAAAAATATTTTTTCGTCCTTTATAAAAAAAAAATTTCAAAGTTTAATGATAATTTAAAAACTTATTTATTTTTTTATTTAAATATTAAACAACTAAAAGAGAAAAATACCAAAATACAGTATGAATTATAAAAAAAAATTAATTTAAATATTTCACCTTCGCAATTCTCACTCATTTTCCACCAACTTTAATGATAACTATACCAATAGATATACGAAACATTTCTGAAATTTCCCCATTCCAACCATCAAAACTTCTGACAAAAACTTTAAATTCAAACTTCGTTCTATACATAACTTAACTTCTCTCTTAACGCAACATAATTATGTCTATTGCACTAAAACTAAATGTCTCTTACTCTTTCTGTTGTCTCCTGAGTTATAAAGTTATTTGACTTTCGTAGTAGTACTAGCAAGTGTATCAAGTGTTACTAAGATTAAGTTATCGATATTACGTAAGTGCAAATGTTTCTCGAAAATTAAACTTATAACATCACGTGTAATGTAGACATCTCCGGTAAGTTTAGTTATAATGTATGAATTGTCATATTCAAATATGCCAATTTTCATATTCAAATATTATAGTAAAAAGTAGAAAATTGTAAAAGAAAAATTACAAATATCGACAATATTTCATTAATGTGTAGGTGTCAGGTTCACGAAGACGGAGTCGAAGTCATCTTCCCCAGGAATTTTATGATCAAAATGATTCATTTTAATATTACAACGTAGCTCTAGGTACCTGGTGCTCGATGACGATGTCGAGGTTACCCACTACAGAAAATCATAATTAAAATTACTTATTTTAACTTTATTACTTACTTCAAGGTACCAGGTTTACAAAAACAATGTCCAGGTGATTCGATCCAGAAAATTATGATCAAAATTATTTTTCTTCCCCCTACGGCCTAAAATACGCGTTTCTGGCGCGTTTTCCAGTCAGAAAGAGCAGCTTTTATGGCTGGCTCGACGGGAGCGGCGCTCTGATTGGTTGTTGAGATTTCCGTAGCCGCTGCGTGTAAAAGCGTCTGTAAGCCGCGCCACCGAGCAGTATTACCGGCCGAGACACGAGAAATTCTCGTATGTGTTAGTGTATACGTTGTAGCGTTGTACACAACAAACCTGTATTTACGTTAGGTTTGTATGTGTGCAGCAGCAGTTGATAAGTCAGTGCACGTGTTTGTGTATGTGTGTCGTGTGTCGTCATCAGTATTGCCATCATACAATTTGTATGTGGTACTGTTTTATTCGAGGTTTTATTCGCTTGTGCATGTAATTTTAGCGCCCGCCACCGACCAGTTAGAACTCGGCTGCGCCTCGGTCTTACAAAAGTCGGGTAGGCGATAACAACACATGCAAGGAATCTGTATAATCGTGAATTCGTGAGACGCCGTGAACAGCTGACGCGAGTATCCGTGCTGCTGCTGGCGCCTGGCTGACAGCAGCGGCGTTGCTGACGCTTGAGTCGTATATATAGATGTAGCCCTACAATAGTCGCAAAATCATTTATTGTAACAATTAACAATAAATATCATGCGTATTTTCGGCCTTGGGGGAAGAAAAAATGTATACGACACTTGGCCAGCAAGATCGAGGTCCCGACCTAGGTTTATGATGGCCTCGGTTTCGCCTCGGCCGTTCATGACCCGCAGGCCGGGAACTCGAACTTTCTGGCCACGTATTGTAATCTACTATACTTTCATATTATTACGTACCTTTAAGTAACTGGTACTTGATAACAATGTCCAGGTCAAACATTAAAGTAAGTTATAATTAATACCATTTATTTTATTATTATTCCTAACTTTAGGTACACAGTGCTTAATGTTTAGTTCGTCTTGCCACCCTCGTCGTAAATTTAGTACTTAAAAGTATGTAATCATATAAAAAAAAAATTTGAATACAATAATCATGTAGCAGACGATCTGAATATCATCATTGAGCAATAGGTACTTAGAAACACGTATTAATTTTGAAATAAATAATATTAATTAAAACTCTCTGGAGGATAGGAACTGGACAACGTTTTCGTGATCCTAGTACCTACAAGAACGTGATAAAGTGATAGAAAGTAATTTTGAACATAACTTTAAGGATCGAACCAGCTGGACATCGTCTTTCAGATCCTGGTACCTAGAGGTACGTAATAACATAATAAAAAGTGATTTTAAGCATAACTAGAAGGAGCGGACGACCTGAACATCGTCATCAAGCACCAGGTACCTAAAAAGACGCAATAATATTGAATTAATAGATTCTGATCATAAATTCCTGAAGAAGGCGACCTTGATATCGTTTTCATGATCCTGGTACCAAGAGGTACGAAATAACATAATAAAAAGTGATTTTAAGCATAACTACAAGGAGCGGACGACCTAAACATCGTCATCAAGCACCAGGTACCTAAAAAGACGTAATAATATTGAATTAATAGATTCTGATCATAAATTCCTGGAGAAGGCGACCTTGATATCGTCTTCCTGATCCTGATACCAAGAGGTACGTAGCAATATGATAAAAAGTAATTTTAAGCACAACTACCAGAAGCGGATGACCTGGACATCGTCTTCGTAAACCAGCTATCTAGAAGGACGTAATAATATCAAATTTAACGATTCTGATCGGAAATTTCTAAAGAAGACGTTACTGACTCCATCTTCATCTACCTAGCACCTAGACATTTATGAAATTTCATTAATAATGTATATTAATATGTCTTTATATAATTATAATACTTTACTTTATTTTTTTTTTGCTTCCTCAAAGAGGAAGCTATGTAATCATGCCAAAAATTTTTTTTTATAATTTTTGTTAAAAATGTTTTTTATGATGTAAGAAGTTGAAAA
>JAPYZE010000783.1:0-31725 GCA_030522805.1 Leptomastidea abnormis
TGTACTTCAGTATTGGTAAAAGTTATGAAAAACGTGACATACCAGCTGTAAAAATATCATCTGGTGGAAATAATAAACCAAGTGTTATTATCGAAGGTGGTATTCATGCAAGAGAATGGATATCACCAACAACTGCTCTCTATGCTATTAAGGAATTGGTTACAAATCCATCGAATAAATATATTTTTGATAATGTTGATATTTATGTTGTTCCTTTGATTAATCCTGATGGTTATGAATATTCGCATTTGGATGTTGATGTAAGTTTTTTTATATTTGAATATATATTTTTAGAGGAATATTTGAAATAAATTTTATTTTTTTATAGTCACGTTTATGGAGGAAGACACGATCTGTACAAAGAAATACTCCTTGTTTAGGAGTTGATGCTAATAGAAATTTTCAAACTCAGTGGATGCGTAAGTTTCCTTTAATTTAAATATTAAATAAAAATTATAATAAATATAATTAAATTTTCTTTTAGTTATTGGAGCATCGTCAAATCCATGTTCTGTTATTTATGCTGGACCTTCTTTTTTCTCAGAGCCAGAAACTGTTGCTTTAAGAAATTTCGTTTTGGCTCGAGAAAATGTTAAAGTTTATCTGACTCTTCATTCTTATGGAAATGTATGTAAAAAATTTTATTTCTATTACATTATCTTTAAGTAATTGATAAATAATTAACTAATATTTAAAAATTTTAGTATTTTTTGTATCCATGGGCTCATACATTTAGAAAAGCTCGAAATGAAAAAGATCTGGTAAGAACAATTTATTTAATTATTGATTCAACTTCAACAAAATTGAAGAATTAGAAAAAAAAATTTAAACATTTTCTTTATGAATATTTTTAGAGTTGCACTGCAGAAAGAGCTATTGAAGCACTCAGGAAAGTACGAGGGTCTACTTACAAGACTGGTAGTGCCTCACTTGTTTTATGTAAGTATAATTAAAAGCTAGTAATTTAATAAACTTTACAAATTTATTTAGATTTATAATTAAAAAAAAAAAAAACAAATAATTAATTTCTTACAGACCCAAGTTCCGGTAGTAGTCAAGATTGGGCTATGGAAAAGGGTAATGCAGAGTTGGCTTTTACAATGGAATTGCCTAGTACAGCATTTCGTTTTGCACCACCATTAAGTGAAATTATACCAATTGGACAGGAAACTTTTGAAGCAATTAAAGTATTAGCAATGTATGCTGATCATCAAATTTGTACAAATTAATTTAGTCATTTTTTTATGATAATTTTTGTATAGTATTTTGTTAATTAAATTATATAATAGACTAAAAGAAAAATAATTTATTTCTCAATTTATTATTTACCTTTAATATCTCTATAATGATAAAATATAAGAAGAAATAAACAAATTAATAATTTTTGAATCTTTCAATTAGAGAATTGATATTTAATTGTAAAAAAAAAAATTTTAATTGAATTTCAAAGTATATTTATATATGCCAATCGGGTAATTTTAATATTATTAAACTCTAGTAAGGCAGCAAAACTATATTTGAAAGTGAAACTCAATTGTATCTTGTTTTTATATATAATCAAGTAATCATTAATGTTTAACAGGGTGCTCATTAATTTTATGTTAAAATTTCCAAAATTAATTTAATATTCACTTGATCTTAAAATAATTGACTGTATTACAATGCAATTTTAAACATCTAATTTTCAACAACGATTTTGGTACAAACATTTTTATGACCAGGTATATATTTTCAGCAAAATCACAATTGATCAAAAAAACAATAAAATCAATTAACTTTTAAATATTTCACTTGCTCAAGTATTAAATCATTTCTTTACAAACTTATACACCATTTATTATTGATTGTTTTTTTATATAGTACATTAAATATTTACAAGAATTTTTATTGTAATTTTAAGAGCTAATTCGAGCAATTTTATTTTTTGTTTTTAATCACACAAAATATGTTGACACTTGTGTTTGTTCAATTAGTTACGGTGTGATTGATCAGCTTTATCTACCTCGGTCATGTACTAAGTATTTTTAAAAAACTTTTAGCCATGAAACTTCTACCTTCAAGAAACTAATTTCCGCTCAAAATCCTTCTAGTAATGTTCTTTTAATATAACTAATTTTTTCATTTTTACTGAAAATGAAGGCGAAATTCTTTGCTTTTACTATTTTTTTAATATACACCTATATTATTCCAACGAAAACGGAATTAGAAGTAAATGGGTACGTATGATATAATTTATTAATTATTTATTCAAATTAATTCATATTTTTATAAATCTCTTAAATTTATTAATTTTCAAAAAGTACCCAAGGTATCAGATTATGGTGTGACACAGTAGATAAAGCCGAGTACGTAAAGACGTATCAATACAAATCAGGATTTGATTTTTTAAAATTCACTTACAACACCAGTACACCTATTGAAGTTCTAGTCTCGAAAGATCAGTTAATTTCATTTAAATCTAATTTATCAAAAAATAATATTAAATATGAAGTTGTTGTTCAGGATATGAAACAATTAATTGAAGAAGAATTAAACGATGTATCGTATAAACGTAGAAAACGTAGCCAAAATATACTCAGTACTTTTCCACGATATGACGAAGTAAATTTCTTTTTTTTATAAACAACCATAAAATATATACAAATAAATCATTTATTCTAAATAATTTTCAGATCAAACAATATCTAGAAAATTTAGCAAAATCACATAGTGACATAATGAAATATTACAGAATAGGCAAAAGTTTTGAAAATCGTGATATTATGGTTGTACAAATATCGTCAGGTGAAAAGAAAAAAAAAGCTTTACTTATCGATGCTGGTATACATGCAAGAGAATGGATTGCACCTACAACTGCTTTATATGCTATCAAAGAATTTGTTACAAATCCAGATAATAAAAGATTGTTTGAAAATGTTGATATTTATATTATACCTTTACTTAATCCTGATGGATATGAATTTTCACATTCTGGTGCTCAGGTAATGTTTTATTTTGTTAATTTTGTAAAAATATAGAGGTATATTTTTGTTGTATAATTATCGATTAAATAAAATAATTTTTATTTATAGGCTCGTATTTGGAGAAAAACACGTTCAGTACAAACTGGTACTGATTGTGTTGGAGTTGATGCTAATAGAAATTTTGGTTTTAAATGGAATGGTAAATTTTAACATTTATTAATTAATTACATTCAAAACTAAATAATTATTAATTAATTGTATTGATAAATATCAATAGTTGTTGGATCATCGAACGATCCTTGCGATATGACTTATGCTGGTCCTCGAGCTTTCTCAGAACCGGAAGCTATGGTTTTGAGAGATTTTTTTTTTCTTAAAAAAAATATCAAAGCTTATTTGAGTCTTCATTCTTATGGTAATGTAAGTTGTGACGAAGTATAATTTTAAAATGATTTATAATTAATGTGAGGATATTAATAGTAAAATTTATATAATATTTAGTTGTTGGTTTATCCATGGGGTTACACTACTGAAAAACCACCAAATTATCGTGCTCTGGTAAGTATACTTTAATTATTAATAATAATTCATATAAAAAATTGATAAAAATTACATTAATTATTTTTTTAACAGAAATGTGTTGCTAAAAAAGCCGTTGAACAATTATTTGAAATACGTGGTACTTATTACGAATACGGTACTGCATCAGAAGCTGTGTGTAAGTACAAATAAATATTGTCAATTTAGTACAATAATAAACAAAATAATAATTAATTATAATATATTTTTTTTTTAGATCCATGTTCGGGAAGTAGTCAAGATTGGGCATTACAAGAAGGTGGTGCTAAAATAGCTTACAGTATGGAATTACCAAGTAAAGCTTTTCATTTTGCACCACCGACTTATATGATCGAACCTATTGGTAAAGAAACTTTTGAAGCTATTAAAGTTTTTGTTGATTATGTTGATGGAAAAATATGTAATAGTATATTTAGTTAATTGTTATATTATTTTATTTTTTTATTTATGTATTTGTTATTATTTATTTATTTTTTCAAGTAAAGTTAATTGTAAAAAATGAAATTTTAATTAAAGAAAGTGATATATAGATATGATTTTTAATTTCTTTTTGTGTCATTTGTAAGATAATATATTATCATTAATCTATACGTTATCAAAATATTTCTTAATAGATATGTTGTATCGATTTTTGATAAATTAAGACATTATGTATTTATAAAATCATTTATCATATATTAAGACTACAGAGTTATACCAAAATTTACATTTTAAATGTCTAATCCCATTAATTCCTACTTTTGTTAAATATTTAACGCAATCAATATTATTCAATAGTATATATTATACTAATCAGATAAATCAATATGTCCTTCATTAATTTTATATTAGTATTATCAAATTCAATAAAAAAAAAAAATATTAATTTAAAAAAAAATTCCTGTTTATAAACACAAGAGATTTTCATATTTTAACGTGATCAACTGTCCAATCGCTCACGTTCAATTTCTCTCTCTCTCTCTCTCTCTTTCTCTCTTATTCGATCTCGTATAAATAAACGAGATTACAAAGCAAACCACGTCAAAGCAGTGTTAAACATGAAAGCGATAGGAACGATTATCGCCACTTTGGTGGCTTGCATCTATGCCAATGAACCTACTGACTATCAAGCTTCCATTCATGGGTATGTATATACGTAATGTTATTAAAATTTATATCGATTGAGATTAGGCTAAATTAAAGTAGAGTTTAATAGGTTGTAGAGGTAATTAAGGAGAATTTTATTATATGAACAATGTTTAATTTGAATTTAGTATAATTATTAAAAAATTGTTTATGTTCATAAAAAAATTGTTTGTTTAGAAATGATTTATTTTTATTTTTTTTTTATATATAACTTGGATAAGTTATTGAATTCTTTTATTATAAATATTTTATTGAAAATCTTTTTATTATTTAAACAAATACATTAAATAGAAACAAATTTAAATTAATCTTTGTTTGCTTATCTAAAACACGTGACTTTTGCTAATTGTTTTGATGCAGTAAAAATGCATTTATTATCTTTTAGATTACAATTAAATAAAGATAATATCAATTTCTTAATTAATAAAACTAATTTTTATCTTTATAAAATTAGATAATCAATCATACAAAAATTTTAATTCAACCTCATCTCAATAATACATCAAAATAAAAAAAAAAAAAAGAACTAAATAAAACTTACACAATTCCAATCTTTCAATTTACCAAGAATGCAGGGTCTCAAAATTTATTGCAACACAAAAACAAAACTCGAATACGTGCTACAATACGAGAATAAATTCGGCTTCGATTTTTTAATACTATCCCGGCTGCCTGACGTTCCCATCGAAGTTCTCGTAGCAGCAGATCAGCTTGGACCATTTAAACGTGACCTTACAGCCAATGGTATCGATTACGAAGTTGGTGTTAAGGACGTAGGTGTGGTAATCGAAGAGGAGCTTGCTTTGCAAAGGGCGGCTCGTTTGAATAGAAAAAATAGGGATATTCTTGATTCTTTTCCTAAGTATAACGAGGTGAGTATGTTATAGATTGATTTTGTAATATTTATGTGAATTAAAATAAATTATAAAACAGAGGTATTTTTTTTTTTTTAGATTCAAGCTTATTTAATAGACTTATCAAAGAAATATAGCGATCTAGTGACGTACTTTAGTATAGGTAAAAGTAGCGAAGGCCGTGATATCGTTGGTGTTAAAATATCGACAGGTGGTAATGATAAACCTGTTATTTTTATCGATGCTGGTATACATGCGAGAGAATGGATTGCACCTACGACTGCTATTTATGCTATTAAGGAATTGGTTGAAAATACAAGTAATAGATATATATTAGATAATGTAGATTTTTATGTTGTTCCTTCGCTTAATCCTGATGGTTATGAATATACGCATCGTGATTCAGGAGTATGTTTTTTTTTATTTTTTTAATGTAGTTTATAGTTTTTTTGATTTGGGAATTTTAAATTTGGTACTTTTTTAATGTAGAGTCGTATGTGGAGAAAAACACGTTCGGAGAATCCTAAATCTGGATGTGTTGGTACCGATGGCAATCGTAATTTTGATTACTATTGGATGAGTAAGAATTAATTATTTTTTACTTTATTGTAGTGAAATTTCAAATTTTGAAAATGAAAATTAAAAATGATTAACAGCTGTTGGTGCATCGTCGAATCCTTGTGCGGATACTTATGCTGGTCACAAGGCATTTTCCGAGCCAGAGACTGCTGCTTTAAGAGATTTTTTATTATCACTTAAAAATATTAAAATTTATCTTACTCTTCATTCTTATGGAAATGTAAGTATTTTAAGTTTATTTATTTTATAAAATTTAATGAAATTATATTTTTACATTTTTTTATGATAATTTTTATTTATAAAACTGCATATTAAATTATAAAAAAAAAATTTTTTAGTACATTCTTTATCCATGGAGTTACACGACAAAACTTCCTGAAAATGCACCAGAACTTGTAAGTTTATATATTTAGCTTATTATAAAAATAAAAAAAAATATCTTTTACAAAAAAAAAAATAAAAATTGTCAAACTTTATTTTTCAGCAATGCACTGGTGAAAAAGCAGAGTTGGCACTTTCAAAAGTTCGAGGTACTCGTTACACGGTTGGTTGTTCTACTGTAGTTTTATGTAAGTATAGAAGAAAAAAAAATTACAATTTATCTGTTGTATATTAAATATAATATCAAAATTATATTTTTTTTTTAATTTTACAAGGTCTCATTATTCATATTTATATAATTGACATATTAATGATACTTAAAACTGTTTTAAGATAAACCGATATATTATTAATTTAAAAAAGTCAGATTAACAAAATTTCATCATTATTATCAATATCATTGACAATATCTCACAATGACAGTAAGCTATTAAAATCATTAAATACATTAACATCATTTATTATAAACATCCACTTACAGACACTTATCCTCATCAACGTTATCCATCATATTACAAAATATATACATTTCCTGACACATTTCATTCTTTATAATTCCATAAACTTCAATCCAAATATATATAAAATACAGATCCATCAGCGGGTAGCAGTGACGATTGGGCAATGGGAGTAGCTGGTGCCGACTTGTCTTATACCATGGAATTACCAGGTGGTATATATGGTTTTGCACCACCGCCTAGGGAAATCTTACCTGTTGGTCGAGAAACTTTTGAAGCCATCAAAGTCTTCGTTCGATACGCTGAAGGTAAAATTTGCCAAGATGTTAGATCTTCTCTTAGATCTTGATATGTTTTGGATGTATCTATAGTTGGAAACTTTGAATTTTGTAATAAAAATTTTTTCTTTAAAAAAATGGTATTTTTTATTAATCTGAAATGACAGACTTTAATATTTTTAATTGTACGACTTTTACTATATACAAAAAGTTTAAGCTTCTTAACTCCGATATATAACAATCACGTTGAAGATTCTTAGGTATATATATAGTGAACATAACAACGCACGTCTAACTGAGAAAACAAGAGCCTCATTAGCATAGCTGGAATATAGAAGTGCTGCTGCTGCTTTTGGGCAAACGAGAGAAACCACATGTAAGCTTTTAGAGTAGGTCTTTACTGTGTATACAGCTATATATTCTGTCGTTTTGTGAAGAGGTATTCTTGTTTTGTTTGTTGGTTTGTTTAATGACTTGCTTGAGTTTTATTTTTTTTTTTTTTTTGAGATTTTTTTTTAATTTGGTAGGAGTAAAATGAAACATTTTTGTGAAAGAAATGAGTTTTGTTAATAGCATTTTTATTAATCTTGATAAAATATACGCGTGATTAAAAAAAAAAAATTTTATTTCTTATTTAATAAGTTTATCTTATTGATAATCAAAATTTTTCATTCTCATTAATTGCCAATGGATCAATTATTCTGACAGATATTAAACGACTTTTTATATATCATCCTATATTTAATCTCACATATAATCAATGATAGATAACCAGAGCCTTTAGAATATATCATCACCATTAAAATAATGGAAAACGATATGCCGCGAGATTTGACATTCCGAACCTATAGAAATATAATTATAAGACGGTGAATGGGTTATTGTATCAATTTGTATCAATTGGGCATGTCATTTTTTCAAGAATTAAAATAAATTGAAGAACGAGATGTACAAGAAGTACAAAGAACAAGAAAACTTCTCAAATAGTCAAATTATTTTATGAATTATGCTTCAGATGTCTAAAAAAAATAAGAATATTTTCGATAAAATTAACTCCATTCTTTTGCAAAAAAAAAAAAATTGTTTAAAAATATAAAAAAGCTTGTACACTGGCCGACAAATACACTGTGAATTGTCACGACTACGACTGCACGACCACAGTAATATACTCTATAAACATTTCAAAGCTACACTAAGATTCTGTTGAACTAATGTCAAATTGCCACGTACACCAGTATACAAAAAGATATATAGCATATACGTAGACCATATTTTGACATCTACTATTTTTTAGTAAATCTTCGTTAATATTTTAATAAGATATATCTTTTGGATTCACCATAAGCCATATTTATATCTTGAAATTATGATTTTGTTCATCTGTTTGATTTTGATGGGATGTTTTTTGGAAATAAAGACAGCGTCTGGTATGTCATTTTATTTTAATTATTTAAATATGATTTTTTTTTTTAATTTAAAATAAAAATATAAAAGCATTATTCTAAATAATTATATCGTTTAAAATAATCATAGAGTAAAGTTATAAATTAACGCTTGATTTAATCTTTTATTGTTTAGATAATCCTCTACCTATAGAGCGGATACTCCCCGACATTGATAATGCATTAGATGAAATAAACGTTATTCCACTTCTTGCTAATGTTGAAGATGAGCAAATGCAAATCTTTGATCAACGATTTGAACAGGTTCATGCTTTTGGGGTACAGGTGATAAATTCTCTTGATCAACTGAGAAACTCGGAAAGATTTACTGTAGAAGATAGGCTTATAACGAATCTAATTTACAATGAAATATCTTCTTTTATCGACAATATTGAAGATCAAGAAGAAAACGTTCAATTGACATTTGAGCAATCAATGGAATATTTAGAAATAATTAGTGATTGGTATGAAATTTTAGATACATATGTACAAAATATGCAAAGACAGTATGCAGAACCGGAACCTCAAGAATACGTCACCATCGTTCAAATAATGGAAAGCAACGGTATTCTGCGAGATTTGTCATACCGAACCGCTAGAGAAATACTTGAAAGACGACGAATGGAATTGAATCAACTCGTATCAAGAACACAAGCAATTTTTAATGAATTTCCAGAAATCGAAGAAAGAGATGTGGAGGAAATTCAAATAACAAGAGAACTTTATGACGACATTGGTGAATATCTATTTTATGCACGCATTCCAATCCAAACAGGAGGATTATCAATCGAAGAGAGATTAGCAATTATACGTATGATTGAATATCGTTATCAAGCACTTCATAGCCATATACAAAATATGTATATGATGTACCAAAAACGAATAATTGATAGGCGGCGAAACGAAGTATCGGAATTGATCAAAAGAGTTTGGAACATTTATGATCAGTTGTATCATATGCAAGAACGTAACGAATCAGAAATTTTAGAAACAGATCAGCTTGTCAAAGAAATAAATTTAGTCATGCCTTTTCTCATCAATACAGCTGGAGACAGTGATTTACCATATAATCTAAGGTTAGAAAATTTGGATATTATAGAAGAAAATTTTCAAAGACTAGATTGTTACGTGCGAGAGGCTCTAAATACTTATGGACAATCTACGCAAGATGAAGATTCAGAAGGAGAAAGTTCATGGCAGGAATGTCCACAACCTGGACCGAGTGGTTATAGAAAACGTAAAGATAGCAGCAGCAGCAGCAGTGACGGAAAATATAAAAAGTTTAGAAAAGAATAATATCCAGTATAATCTGAACATTTTATTGAATCTGTGCTATTTTTTAGGTTTGTTTATGTATCATGATAATAATTATAACATATATATAGATAATAATGTAAGTGACATAAAATGATATATACATTTATGTAATTCTTTGAGTAAAATAAATACATCATTATACATAAAAATACGAAAAAATTTATTTCTATTAAAATAAGAATGGCGCCTTAACTTCAGCAAACCGCAATTCGCACAAACGATACAAATTAAAGGTTTAAAATATTTAAAATATTTACGCACTTTAAAATTTTCAAGCAAAAAATATTCAATTTTAAAACATTTTATTTACAAATTTTATATTTTCAAGCTTTTAAAAAGTCAACATCTACTGTTTTTACTCACTAAATGCAGAAAGAAAACAACAAACTTGAGTGTAGTTACACTCATCACAAGAATTTAAAATAAAAAAGAGAAAAAGTAAAACTGTAAAAAAAAAAAAAATAAATAAAAAAAAGCCCGAGGTATAGGTTTGAAAAGCCGAAAAAGGAGACGAAGAAAATTAAGGAAGAAAAAGAAAGTAGCGACATTTCCCATAGCCACAGGCTATAAGTATATTACAAGCTTCAACCAAACGTCACGAACTAGACGTTTCTCAATTGTATACGATGATTACTACCGTTTTTTTTTTACCATAATCACAAAAAAATGTCGTATCTCATTCACTAGTTTAACGATTAACAAAATCAAGTATATCAACGTTTATTTTTTCTTTTTTTCTTTCTTTCTTTCTAACAATACCAAGATAAGAGACTAGGTTGTAGTAATATATACACTTGCAGTTGATATATCTCGTTTTAGACACGTGCACGTGCTTGCACTTGAAAGCAAAGCTGTACTATAACGGGCAACTCGAGAGTACGAAAGAGACTGAGATAGCCTCGGGCGATTTTACATCTTAGACACCACACAGCACACTAGAGTGGTACTCAAATCTTACTGTGGCTTTTACACGAGTTTCTCAGTTCTTCTTATTTTTTTTTTTACTTTGGTATATGGGGGGATGAGTATTAAATTTTTGTAAATAGATGAATGAATTTATTATTATTTTTGTTTTTCTTATTTTATACGTTTAAGAAATACTTTGATATTAATTAAAAACGTATGGTAAAAGTAACTTTAAAAAACTGGAGACACAGGCAAGAAATAAGGCTTCTGGCTCATCTGTCTTGACTGTCTCATTTTTTCTCTTAACAATAAGAGAATATTATAGAGAGGAGGGGACGACGTGACTTGACGAGCGCAAAGGAGCCGCAAGCTTGAAAAAAAGCTCAAGAAGCAAGTAGAATTGTGGAGTGAGCTTGTGCTTGGTTTTGTGTCTACATGAGGATTTGAAACTGTGATGGAAATGAGCTTGAATCATTAATTATTTTTGTTTTTATTAATGACGATAATTTAAGATTAAATTAATCATATAATTTGTTTAGTTTTAATACACTATGCAAATGTAAAGTATTATTATTAGTAGTAAAGGATGATGTAGGAAAAATATATAAAAAGAAGTTTAAAAAAGTGAAGACGAAGTAATATTTTTTTTTTAATATTATTTATTACGCAACAATTAATGTACTTGTTTTTTTTTTAATATTTAAAGTTATATAATAATATTTCATAGTTACAATAATAAGTGCTCTTAACTAACCAATTAAAAATTAAAAACAATTGTATTAACTTAAAATCGTAGACATAATTTTTTTTAAATAATCTTAACATTAAATTTCATGATCGAACTTATAAACTTCAAAATAAATCACGACATTACCGAACCATTCATTAAAATTAATATCTTATCTCAAAAAAAAAAAAAACTCACAACAATAAAAAACAATGTTTCCAACTGTGCATCCATTTTTTTTTTGTTTAACGATTAAGTTTTTTTTTTATTTATCGCTCTTCATTTTAAATTCGAAAAATACAATGCTGATCGTTACGCTGAGCCTCACTTCTACACATTTACTCTTCCACCAGTTTTTTTTTTTTAGCATAATCATTACGATGGTAAAGTATGTTTTTCTTAAAACGAAGATTTATCGACAGCAATTTTTTTTTTTTCTTTAAAATACATAAGCCTTTCTCGAGTCGACGTATAGAGATATATACATTTCTTTGGTTTTTTTGTTTGTTTGTTTCTTATAATATATAAAAGCTTACTTATAATCAGATTGTAAATTCTTCTCTTTTTATTTTTTTTTTTAAATATAATAATTTGCTCATATGGAATTGTTTTTGGTTTCATGGTCTTATAAACTGGAAAGTTCACATGTTATTTTATACAGCGATTTGAGACATTTTGATTTGTTATAATTTAAGAAATATTTGTTGTTATAATATTGTGTCTCTTATAGATTTTTTTCGTTTTGCATATCAATTATCTGTTATCGCACTTATGAGAAAGCTAGCGTTAACGATTCGATTAAGCGAACGGAGAAGAAATATATCTGTTTTATAGAATTTTTTTTTTTTATATAAACTTTTTAATGAGATTTTTTTAATTTAAAATTTTTTTTTCTAATTTGTGTTTTAGATAAATATTTACAAACGCATTAACGACGGTGTGGTCTGATTCCTCGAAACACATGTTTTTTTTTTTTTTTTTGCTGGACCCTTGGTCTAACATATATTAATTTTTATTTATGTTTTTTATTTTATTATGTAAAAGCTCATATATTTAATGTAATTTATATCAATTAGATTGATATGATTTTTTTTTCAAGATATGTGAAATGTGCAACAAAGAATTAGACGTTCCCGCCATTATGAATTTAATAAAATTTTTACTACCCCTTCTTTGAAATATTTTATTTATCATTACAGAATCACACCCGTGCAAAATAAGATGTTTCATAAAAAATAAGAATTAATTTAATATGACTAGTTATTTAAGAAATATTAAAAATATTTAAAAATATAAAATATTTAAATAAGCAATAAAATATAAATACTTTTCCTTTCACATTACAAATAGTTTTTTAAAAGTATTATATTAAAAACATCTAATAACAATGTCACATTTACTAATTTAAAATAATATTGCACAATTTTTTTTTTTCATCAAATTCTCACCTCATTTCAATAATATTAGACTAAGACCAAAAACAAATGACAATAAACACCAATTCCCTTCAACTCTTATCATCAATCGAAAACAAAAAGTTTCAAAATCTTACATACGTATACATCTTTTTATTTATTCCCGAAAAATTTCCAACAACAAACAAAACGATAAATCATCATCTTAATTTTGCACGGGTCCAACATTAATATCTATGTAAACTTGCGGGGCTATCCCACAGACGTTAAAGTCCAGAGGCGCTTTTTCACTCTCTCTCTCACTCTCACTCTTCTCTTATCCTCATCTTCCCCCCTTCTTACCTTGTCACACACTCGCTTATCTCTCTCTCTCTTTCTTTCTTTTTCTCTCGGCAAGAAGCTATTTACAGATTAGTAAACCTCAGTACAAAAGCCCAAGGTTCACAAGGTCGATATGTCTCATTGATGGCATCTCGCGCAAGTGTCGCCCAGCGACTTTGCTGCTACTGATGGTTTGATACAGTTGCAGCTGTGTGGCTTTTCTTGCGCGGAGCTTTTTTTTAATAATTCTTTTTTTTCACTTTTTGCTGCGCAGTTTGAAGCTGGCTGGAAGCTTTTATTCCTTAGCGGAAATCGAACCGTTGGTTAAAGCTTTTGCAAGCACGGTATCATTGGCGTTGCTCAATGGACTGTTGGTCGTGGTTGCGTTTAGTTCTAATGTTGATTCCTGAGAATTAATAGGGCAGAGATGAAATTACAGATTGATATAGATTTAAAATTAAAAAAAAAAAAAAAATTATAGTGTATGATTTTAACTTATTTTAGTACTATTTTTTTGGAGAGCTTTAATTATTTGAAAAGTCAATTTTATAAAATTTTTTAATGAGTATACTATCAGTATTAAATTGATGACTTTTTAAAAAGATTTTGTCCGTCAATTATTATTAAAATTATGATCGATGCCCGATAAAAATAGAAATGATGTTCAAATTTTTAAAATCAGCCACTTTTAAAAGTCTCAATGATGGAAGCTTTAGTGATGACAACTGATACGTTTACTTTTTTTTTTTTTTGACACTTTTAAAAGCATTTTAGAATCTTCTTGAAAATTAACGGACGATGTGTCAATCATCAAATTTTGTGGTCGAAAATTTGAATAATTATGATCGACGCTATGTGCGCGCGTGCACGTGGGAACAGTTAATCTCATTATTAAGAGCTTTTAAAAGCTCATGCATAAAAAGGCATAGATCAGAGCTTTTTTAAATAGTTGAACATCAGAGACGTTATTTTTTTTTTGTGTTATGGATGATTTCATATTAAATTATTGCATTTGTTTGGCCAATTTTTCAACTTAATTATACTTGATTACAAAGTATATCAAGTACAAATTACCGGATATCGATGCTTATATCTGTCAAATGAGCTTTATCGTATATAAACTTAACATCATTCAAATTAACTATATTCTTAAATTTTTGAAATATCTTCCAAAAATTTCTCACAAATAAAATCCTTCAATCTATAAATAAATGAAAAAGCACGTCAACATTCTTTATACAATCAAACAATCATAAATAAAATTAAAAAACACATTAAACTTAATCAAATCAGTCATCACCAAACAAACAAAAAAATTATTCTCACTATACGCACGAAGTAACACATAAACTGCATACCTTTACCAAACCAAAAATAAAAAAAAAAAAAAGAAAATTAAACTTTTAACTGATCTCAAATAAACATTTTTTCTCTCCTTCATTCTCTCACTATACACACCACCGATATAAAGCACAAAATTTCCCTTCGCTACACGAGAAATACATTAACCTTATAAGCTCGTATTACTCCATTCAATAGCATCTCTCTCTATATATATAGCTTACGTAGGTGTAACCAAGCTTATACGATACATCTACCATATCTATATATAGGCCTTGAAACTGTCCTCTATGTCCGATGCGACTTTATTACCGTATATATATGCCGCGCATCGTAGGTAATCACTATAGTAGTATAAGGTATAGGGTGTGGCATCAAGACGACACATAGTCTACACACCCTCGTCTATTACCATATAGAGGTTGAGGAACGTCAGTGAAGTGACATGTAGAAGAAGAAGAAGAAGGGAGTGAGTGAGTGAGCGAAGGGGTTGAGGTATGACTGGAGGCTTGATTTACGATGTCAGAAGGGCCGTTATATGAGGGGTAGGAGTATATGTACATCAGCTGCAAGGGACAGAAATCTATCTCACTCATACACACATATACATACATACATACATATATTCTCATGGGCAGTTATGCATGCCGTGGCTGATTAGCTGATGTGTCGAGAGGTGAGAGGGCTTTTCCAACCTGCTGCCAGATCTCCTGTGGTCATATATACACACTGTTGCTACTGTTGTTGGCGCGTAAAGGGAAATGCGAGTAGTAGTGGGTGTTGATTGGATTGTTACGGGTTGTATGTTAACAAGGTAAGAGAGTCTGAGGTTGATTGATTTTTTTTTTTTAAGTGAATTTCGTACTTACAATTGCAATAGGACGGTGCGTGTAACATGACTGAGTTGAATTTGAATTTCGATTTTCCATTAATAATAATTGTTCGTCGTTATCCTCATCGTGATCTGAACCACTGACTTCTGAACGTATTTTAATTGGTGACATTGCATTTTCGTTATCTGTTGATTTACCACTATCTGGTGATGGTAATAATACGTGACCGTCAAGTTCTTCTTCGTCTTCAGCTCGTTCTTTGGTATCCTGGAGAACAAGAAAAAATGTGAGGTTTTTAAGGATTTTTTTAAAATAAAATTTGAATTTTTTAATTTGTTGTTATATTGGTACTAACTTGATCTTGTGGCGTAGGCGATTCTGAAGATTCCTTATTATTTTGAATGGGACTTAACGAGTGATTGTTTTGCTCGGATTTCGTACCGAGTTCGTAAATGTTGATCATGTGAGCTGCTTGAGCGTGGACCATTAATTCCCAAGCCGAGGGGAATGAGTCTTTACATAATACGCAGAGTAGCGAAGCTGCTGAATTTCCTATAATAGTATAAATTGAATGTTTTTTAAAATAGATAAAAGGCTTAGATAGCCTATGTTGACAAAAGCTTTTTTTGTGTGCTTTTTAAAATTTTTTTATTGTAACTGTTTTTTTAAAGCTTTAAATAAATTTTTATGGTTTTAAAGCTTGCGATAAAATTAAAACTTATGTTTTGTGTATAATCCCAGTGTATACAAAGAAAAAAAAAATTATAACCAAGCAAAAGAACTTAATACGCTTAAAATTTAAAAATTAAATAGAAAACAGCACGAAATATTAATAATCATATAAAATATACGCTTTGACCAACATTAATAATATAATCCTAAAAAAAATTACTAAAGCAAGAAAAATGAAAATAAAATGTTATTCAAACGACAAAAATAAAATAAAAACAAGTACTGCAACTACTTAACTTTAGCACTTAAAGCTTAAAAATCATAGCATAATGCAATTAAGATTTTATTTTAAGACATGTGTAGAAAGAAAAATAATAAAGCAGGCAATTGTTCTTTTTTCTCTTTATATATCAAACTAAGCTCACAAGTGGTTGCACACAGAAATACCAAATCCTCAATGAAAATACGCGAAAATATTCAAACAACAGGACCAAAGCAAGACTTTCAGCTTCGTTAACCAAACAAGAGTAAGAAAGAAAGCTAACTAAAGTTAATGATGGAAAGTAAAGCAAAAAAAAGCACATAAAAAGAAAATAAAAGAATACGAATAAAATAAAAAAAGCCTTCTTTTTTATTCACTCTCTCAATGCTTATAATACGAAAAATAGTATTGTGTACATATATATACATACTTGGAGTAGCACCATTGAACGTATGGCACTTGCAGGTAAACCGAAGCTTGCAGTAGTCACGCTTATGCTCGAGAAGCTCACCTAGATCCGTAAACATTTCTCGGCAGTTGCCGCAAATTAGTATGTCCGGATTGCCTGGAAAAAAAGCAAAAAAAAAAAAAAAAAAACAAGAAATGCTAGAGTTAGTGGGGTTGTACAGTCTAAAGCTTTTTTTTTTGTTCTATGTAGACTGAACTATACAAAGCTCCTGCCTTGTTAGCGCCTTGTTTTTTTTTTATCACGCGACTTTCACGCGTTGGCTCGTTTTGTATAGTTTATATATATACGATGTTACAACGTGATTCATTATTCAACTCAACTATGCTAATGTAAGCTTTAAGCTTTCAAGTAGAGCTTTTCACATTTTACGGTTACGTGAGCTTGCGAGAATATTTTTCGTTATTTGGCTCCTCGTTATAATGACACTTTCCTCTTTAACTGATATTGCGGTGATATAACTAAAACTTTTCGAATACCCGATAATTTTTAAAATAAAAAGAACGAATAGCAACTTACGGCCTACCAACAATCAAATTTTAAATATGCTTCGATTCACATAGCGAAACAATTAAAATTAATAAAACAATAGAAATCATTCATTAAAAACCGTCTCGCGATATAAAAGCATAACTTTTCAGTATATCATACGACAATTCTATTCATAGTATATATAACTAAACTAAAACAAGTAGACTGACTCACTATAAACTTTTAATTGGCTAAGGTCCTGTACACCCGGATTTGTCACTTTCGGCTGTTTCGTCTGTTGTTGCTGTTGCTGCTGTTGTTGTTGCTGTTGTTGTTGCTGCTGTTGTTGTTGTTGCTGCTGTTGTTGCTGTTGTTGTTGTTGTTGTTGCTGTTGCTGCTGTTGAGACCGAGTTGGCATGAGACGTGGCCGTTTAAGTGGAGGTGCAAGGCGTGGTGGAAAGGCCGCAGACGCGCAGTAGCTGTAATCAGATTAATTCAAAGATAAATTGTTGATTATAGTTTGATGTTACTAAAAAAAAAAATGAATTTGTTTGTATAGTAACGATAATTGTTGTATTGTAGTGATTTGAAATTGATGGTTTTTAGTAAAACTAATTAACAATCTATCGTCATTGTTAATCCTAAATAAAAAGCTCGTTTTAGCTTTCGCGAAATCTAAATATCAAGATAACATCTATTAGATGTATTAAGCAAAAGGTATACCAAAGAAACAGTTATACATCCATTCGTCGTCTTGTTAACAACCAAGATAATCCTCCCTACCTTTTCTCTTAGACGACACTGCAAATCTGTGCTCTACTTCCTATTACGAGAATCATCCCCAAGGTACAGTTACCAAAAGCAGAGAAGAAGAAGAAGAAAAAGAGCACAAGGAAGATGGGTCCAGTCTCCATATATATGTATACCGTGCATTTCACGGATTTCAAAGCGTTAATTGGAGCGATTAGTCTAGGCTCTCTCTTTCTCTCTCTCTCTCTTCCTTCTTGCACGTGTCCAATTTTGTACGTGCATGTGGGTCAAAGTGCTTTTACAGAATGTACGTTAGCTACAGGATTATTAAGAAGGTTTTGCTAAGAACAACTCAGAGAAATGTATATGTATAGGTATCTATATGGAAAAGGTTTATATAGGTATCTATATGTTAAGTTGAGAATGACAAAATTTTAGAGGACCCTGTAGAATTTCGGTTTATCGTGCTAAGTTTGTTTCTCTTACTCTCTCTCTCTCTCTCTCTCTCTCTCTCATTTTCTTGGCAACTATGGTGATTTTCTTGTCGATTTAAAGTTTCTGCTGGTGGGTAGGTATAATATTCTTGATTGTAGAAATGTGAATGGTTATAAGGATTTTGAAATTTGTTTTATTGCTTTTGGGATTACTTATGTATGCGTGATTGTGCTTTATGGATAAGTGTGGTAAGGTGAAGGGTGAATTGTGAAAAAATAGAAAGGGAGGAAATATTTAAAATTTTTAAGTTATAGTTGATTGATGTTGTGTTGAGATTAATTGATTAATCAATTATTTACTATAATTAAAAATTGAGATAATAAATATTTTATAAAAAGCTAAACTGTGAAAAAAAAAAGAAAATTAAAAATGGTCATTAGAAAAATTTTTACGAAGTCTATCAGGTCAAATTCAACGTAGCAAATGTCATTCACAGGGATGTTAACTTTTAACAACGCGTTATAGATCAAGGTGACGATCAAGCTGAGAATAAAAGAAGGAGGATGCGCTGCTGAGTATAGTCTTCTATTTTTTTTTTATTTGTTGGTGACGAGACAACTTGTGATACGACAGGATGAGGAAGAGAAGGGGCGTGGAAAGAAAGAGAAAACGTTGACAGGAACAAGCGACAGAAAAAATAATCGATGCGGATAAGGTGTGGTATGAAAAAAAAAGATGAGATTTTTTTTTTATTTATGATGGAGAGAGGATTTTGAACTGGCAAATTAATGTGGAATGGCTATGTACAATTAAGTGTGTTGAGTTTAAACTTTTTTATGTAGAAATTTTAATTGAAATGATTTTGTTTTCTTGAATTTATTATTCGTTTACGTATTTAATTAAAATATTTGATCAATTAATTGTGAATAATCGTTAATAATATATAAATTAATTAATTTAATTTCATGAAAACTAAAGTTTTATTTCATAACAAAATAAAAAAAAAAGATTGTAAACTATACGAAACATCAAATACAACAAATATCATTATTCAAATTTCAATCCAACAGTAACATCATCTAAAACCTCAACCCTTTTACATAATCACCACCACCACCACCACTACCACCAATATAAAAAAGCATTCACACAAACGAATCCCTTCCACCACCACCACCAGCCAACAGCAGATTTCAATCCCCCAAGCCGTTTCTCAAACAAGACCCCCTTCACAAGTGATAAATACCATCGCCAAAAGAGTAACTCCCTACCCTCCTTCTTCTTTCTCTCATACCTCATATCCATACACAAGAGATGTCAAGATTCGCGACTTGAAAAGGATGTAAGTCAAAGCCGAGCATAAAAAAAGAGAAAAAAAAAGTCTGGCTGAAGATCAGGGATAATGGAGAAGTATATAGAGGGTAGGAGAGATTCTCTTTTATTCGTTGCGCATATGGTCGTATAGTTGGAGAGACAGACGTAGGACAGACAGAGGAAGCGTACATTGAGATAAATACATCGCGCGCATGCGCTTAACTTTTTTTGCTTCCTATATTCTGGAAATGTTCTATAGTTTTATGGATAATAGAATTGTTTCGATTATTTTTGTATTAAAAAATAATTTATTTAATTTAGATTATTTTAATAATAAAATTTTATTATAATTAATTTTTTTTTAAATGTAGATACTACAGCATTTAAATTCTATTCTCAAATAAAAAAAAGACGTAATAGTCATATACTTGAAAAATCATCAAGACTCTAAGCTTAACGAAACTGTCTCAAAAGAGACAGATAAATTATCACTCTATATATATACCGTATACCATACAGTCTATGCAATTTAACCTTTTCCAACAAAAATGCTGTGTAATCGCTTGAAAATCGCATAAGACATTAATGCTTTGGGTCGTTTAATTTTAAACAATGACGCAAAAGACGCGCATACTTTATATAGCAAAAACAAGGAGAAAAAAAAATAAAAAGTATAGTGGAGTAGAGATAGAGAAAAAAAGATGGAAGGGTATATAAGTACGATGAAGAAAATCACCTTGCTTTTTAGAGTCACTATACCTAGTGTTATATGTATATGTTGGAGAGAGAGAGAGAGAGAAAAAAGGATAGGAATGGGTATGAAGAAGGAGGTGGAAATGGAAAAAGTCGATTTTTTTTCCCTGGAGCGAAGTATGTCCGTCGTACTTGAAGCTTTACTCAACAAAAGGTTGGTAAGAAGAGAAAAAGAGTTACGTGTCAGGAGTAAGACATCGAAATGAGTGTGTGTGTGTGTGTGTGTGTGAAATAACGGATTGTAGCTATAAGATGATTGTGATTTATAGGAGATTATATAATTGTATCTTGTATAATAAGGATGAAAGTTTTAATTGAGATCTTGGTTTTTTCAAATTTTTTATTTTTTATAAATATACCATTGTTACTTGTGAATTTTAGTTATTGGCTTTTTCTTAGCTTACATCAATAAAACATTCTTTTCTTATGAGCAATCTTTATGTATCCTGAACAATCTTTCCCAATAAAAATTGAAGTTTAAAATTTCAAATCCTTCAAGCTAGATTTTTTAAATAGTAAAAAGACAATACCCTTGATAAAATCAAATTGTACAAATTTAATTCCAATTCAACAATCCTATAAAATAATTAATTATTAAAAATATAATTTTTAAATTTCAAAATACACACTGAATATTCTTACCTCGATAAACATTCATCATTTTTACTAATCAATTTTTAAAACATAATAAAAACCAACATACACATACCAACCTTCCCTCCCCCCCCTTACATTTCAAATCGATAGGGACCACTTTTGATGCACTTCATATATATATTCTCGAGTGGTATATGCATTATAAAAATCCATTTCACAAACATACGATGCATCGAAAAAAAAATAAAAATAAAAATAAAAAAAAAAAGGTAGGTAAACGTAAAAATTATGCACGCAAAGCGTCCTTCTTTTATACGACTCAATAGACGTGTATATATGTATCTACATATTCGAAAAGGCTGATCGGCCATTAATCTTCGGTTTTATATATACAAACTCGCGTGGGAATTAGCGTAGAAATATCTCTTGGGAGCTGCTACGTTTTCATCTTTGAATTTCGCTTGGAAAAAAAAGAGAGATGTGGGATCGTATTAGAAGAGCCTTTTAGCTTAGTTTTTTTTTATGTTCGATTTTGAGTGATCTGTTATTCAGAGACGTAGGTGAAGTTCAATTTATTGTTAACGTAATTGTAAATTTGTTGCGGTTACATTGTAAAATAAAAAATAAAATCATTAGAATTTTAATACACGTCAAAAATTAAATGATCGACATATCAAATATCTAAAAATTAAAACATCTGCAAGTTTACACTTACCAACTTGTGTTAGATAAATATATATCCGCGACAAAAGTTATATACCTCCAGGGTAAATCGTAAAAAAAAAAGAGCAGCATCTGAATTGCCGGTCCGGATATTAAAGCGTATATCACTCGCGTCAGGTTTACTTTACTTTACTTTAACGCACATATATACATGCGCGAGTATACTTTTTTTTTATTCCACTTGTGATATGTGAACGACCGATGGAGCGTTCAATTTTGAAGCAAATAAAAAAAAAACAAAATGTTTATTTGTCGCTTGGTTGATTTGACGTGGCTGAACTGATTTATTGATCGATTGGAAGAGGGAGTAATTTGTGGCTGAATTAAAAGTTGAAATTTTGTTATTTTGGTGTAAAGGATATTGTTGTTTGTTACGTGTTGATATCTTTTTGTTTCAAACTTTTTGCATTTGTATCACATTTTTAAAAATCATTTAATCAGCTAAAATAATAATTATTTTATTTCTTTTTTAAAAAAAATATTCTTTTTTATCAATTTATTTCACAACTTTAATCGTACAACTCACATTTTCACTTACTTTAAACCACTATCCAATCCAAAACCAGAAACAAAATACAAAACTAAATCCTTTCCTCGCTACACATACAATTTACCAGATAAACAAAAACAAATTTTCTCGCGAAACCAATTACCATCTCGGTTAAGCTATATCCATGATGAGAAAGAAAAAGGTAGAGTTGGAAGATAACGAATGCATTTCTTGCAGTAGTATACCAACCCTACAAAAAACAAAAAAGAACAACAATTCCAACGTGACAACAACATGTAGTCCAGTTTCCAGGGAAATAGAAAAGACGAAAGCGCTAATTGCCAACCGTATACGTACACATATATACATATCTGCTGCAATCAGCATCGAAGGGACTATGTCTCGATTTGAGACTAACGAAAAACAATAGATGGAAGGAATTGGAAATGGGAAAGGGAAGAAGGGGTAAAATTTTGCTCGATTGATCGACTTCCGTTTTTAGCCAATGGAGGAGAGAGGAGGAGAGCGTTTTTAATTTGCACCACTCTTCGTTTGACGTCTGTCTGTACTCTTGGCTTTTACACGGAATTTTTATTGGTATAAAGTGTGAGGGGAGTGAGAATTGGTTGGTCTGATTGTGCTAAAGAGTTTTTGAATGGTTTATGAGGGTTGATAAAAATGTTGGTAAGAAATGATGTGGGCTTGGAGATATGGTGTTTGATGGAAAGTTTTTTAAAAGGTAAAAATTACAATGATTGATATTTAATTGTAAATAGTGTTAAGGAATGTGTTTTTAATAGATGTGATTTTTTTTTTGTTTGGTTTATTTTTATGTTTTTCGGTAATATAAAACACATAAACTTTATTTAAAAATATAAATTTTTTGTTTTTCAAGTAGAATCTAGGTTTTTCTTTGACTAAAAAAGAAGACAGAAAAAAAACAACAGATCGATAGCCAATGAAAAAGAGTCCGAAATATACGACAAAAACTTTTGGAAATAGCCCCATGGTTAAAAAAAAAAGGTGAATAAAGTGAGGATAAATCGAAGCTGCAGCAAACCAAACGTTTCACTACTCTACTATACGTTTTTCTTTTTCTTTTTTTTTTAACTTCCCTAGTGAGTTGAACCCCTCATCCCTACTCTATATATCTTCTATACCGTGGAGAATCGATTATTCGACGATTATCCGAAGAGACGAATAAAAAGTTAGAGAAAGAAGAATGAGAAACGTGTATATGTGTATGTGGAGAAGAGGAAAGATAGAGTAGAGGTCAGTTTAAATTAGAGATTGAAGAGTGAAAAATCGTAACCAATTTTTTGTTGTTTTTGTTTTTTATACTCATTCACATCAAGTTTTCTTTTTTTACTTTTACGAATATTATAAATCAACCTCACCGCTATATAGCGTTACCATACCGATTTTTTTAAATTACATTTCACAGATATCAAACCTTAAAAAAAAAACAAACTAAATCAGCTAATCCAATTTGCAACTCACAAAAAGCCGCATTTTTAATTAAAAAAATACCTTCTCTCTCACACATATACCGCATATATATCTATATACATATTTCAATCAAATCTAATTAAAGGTAAATCTCGTGGTTCTCTTGAACACGACACGAAAAAAAATTCATTTTAACGTCCTCTTTTGCCAATTAATTGCATTTCTGTCCTCACGCATGCGTATCTATATAAAAGAATGAGAAAAAGAAGGATAAAGAGAATGATAAACATAAAAGAAACATAGAGTAGTACCCAAAAATAAACGAAATAACGTGAGAAAGAGAAATAGCTATGAAAGGGGTGTAGGATACGTATATAGTAAAAGCTATATTAAACGAGGTGCGTAGTTTCGCTCCCCCGGTGACAATTTTCCTCTAGCAATGGGGAAACGAAAAATCGTATCCAAAGCTGAATTGCCCTCTTCCTTTCTATACACCCCCCTCCCTCTTTTTTTCTTTCTCTTCGAAAAAAAAAGTTAGAAAGGTAGGTAGGGTAAGGGGGGAAGGGTTGAGAGTAACAGTGAAACGGCTAATAAAAAGAACAACAATCAAGTGAGAGGTAGAGAGAGAGGGTACCATGAGAGTTTACCAAAAAAAAAAAAAAAAAAAGAACAAGAGGTAAGCGTGAATGCATGCAAAAGAGCTGCGAATCCCACTCCCTTTAAAAACTCTTTTTTTTATTCTCTCTCAAAACTCGCGAAACTCGAGAGTCGAAAAAAAAGAGGGGGGTTGTGTATAGTATATAGTAGGGCTTTTGAAAGTTTTTCTGGAAACTGATTTATGACGTGGGAGGAGGAGAGGTTTTAGGGTTTGCTTCGATGAGAGCTGGACCAGGTATGATTTATCACGCTTGGTGGTATGTTGTATAGTGGGTTATCGAGCCTTGGTGTCATTTAATTAAGTGAGGGAGACAATCTAGTGTGTAGGATGTACAACAAAACTTTACAGACATATATTCTCCCAGGAGGAGAAGCTAATTTTCGTTGGGTTGGGTTATTGGTCGATTATATGTTAAATTTTTGTAATTTTAAAATTTCATGTTTATTGTGTGAATGTATCGGTAACTAATGAATAGTAGGTATATCCGCAAAGAGAAAATCTACAAACGCAGAATACAATAGTATTTGGTAACAACAAACATATATATAAATATACTCAGGAATTCAAATAATTGGCATCAACGTTTAACGATACTCGAAACTTCAAAGTCCCTCTTACCTTTAATCCTTTTATACCTCTCTCTCTTTCTCTCCTTTCACAATCATGACATTTGAAGTTACGTAGTAAATAACATACATAAATACCCACACTTACGCAAGAGAGTAGAATATTATTTCAAATGCTCACGTGCACGTGGTCATTAAGTGAATTATCGATGAGTAGGTACATACGCGTGCTTTTGAATTTAGATTCGATATAAGCTCCGATTGATGAAAGCTAACTGTACGTTTTGTAAAAATAATATAATTATAATCTGGATTGGTTGATATGTTGTATCGTATGATGCGACGCGTGATCTGACGTAAATGAGGAAGTTGATTAATGACACGTGTGTGTTTACTTGTATCTGTAGAATATTGATTTTATTTTGCGTGATTTTTTGTTTTTGTTTTTGATTTTTATGCATGTGGGCTGACTGTGCATGGACTTTTACTACTTATGGAAAAAAAGATCGGTAACACATATATTTTATTTTCATTAAACAAAATCTACAGTAAATTGTAAAATTTCATTATTACTTCTTTAATTTGATGGACAGTAATAAATCACTTTAAAATTTTTTTTATTAATTACTTTGACATTCTACGCAACCTAATTAACAAGCAGTTCATTCTCAACTAATATCCCATCTTCAAATCGCTAAACAATAAAATCTTTTACCAAATTATCATTTCAAAAGAAAAAAATATTTTTTTTTAAACCAAAAAAAAAATTTCGTTGAAAACTAATCTAATACGTCCGCTAAAACTCAACAAAAACCAAAAGAAATTTTCATCGGTTCACATTCAAAGGAATATATACACATAGATGCAAAATTTACCAGCTGCTACCAGGTTCGCGTCACTTTGCGGTTTAAGCCACGAGCGTATAGCCATCTGTCGCCCGACTGATTCTATAGGTGTGACCGAAAAGAGAGAGAGAGAGAGAGAGATAGAAAGAAAGAGAAAGCTGCAAACGAACGAATATCGAATGTATACGGTTTGGTGAATTGTATTTTGGAATTATTTTAAAACTGGTGCATACATACACTAGTAAACGATGAGATTCGTGCTTCGTTTGTTATACACTGTTTTGTTCTTTTTTATTTATTTTTTTTTTCTTTTGCGAATCAACGAATATCACTAATAGAACAGTGGTATAGATTGTTTTTAATTTTAGTCTTCTTTTACAACTGTTGTTTTTCTCTATTATTATTATAAAATTACTGATAATAATATTCATTTTATACCCTAATTTATCTCTATCTAATTAGAGAACCCCTACAGAGCTTTATCCAAGCTTTTATTAAATATCGACGTTAAAGAAAACCCACAGCGTCACTATAAATGAAATTTGATAAAGCTATCATTGTATATATGCATATATAATACAACATATAAGACAACGGTTAAGACACTTGCCTAGTCGAATTCGATACCGACGTCTTATCTGTCGTATTAGGAATCCCAATAATGGTTAACCATCTTGATCCTATTTAAACGGAATATATATACACCTTGACAAGCGTTAAACTTCTCTTTGTTCTCTTAGCTACAGTATATACCTCTATATTCCTCTTTTCATTTATACCTTGTCTCTCTAGAATATTGTACGTTCAATTTACCACCTGCTTGGGTTAAACGTTTGAACTATATTCTTTGATTATTGCAGGTAATATTGTGAATTATGATTAGATTTTAGTTTTCGTTAATTTTTAATTATGTAATTGGAAGAAAAAAGTATTGTTGAATTGGGTCTGTTGAAAAATAAATAAGAGGAAAAAGGGTTTGTAAAAAGTGAAATGTTTCTGTGTATATCGATCAGATGACCCAAAACTGTCATTCATAGAAGCCTTAAGATCTTTATAAGATTAGGTTGATATAATATATTCAGATATCGAACGATCACCCGATTATTTTTTACGTTTTATATTACATTTTGGTTTATTTTTTTTTAAATCAAGAGCTATGATAATTTCACACTAAAAATAAAAGTGTGAATTGATTTCTACATAAAATCAAGGTCACGCGATAAAATTTACCAAATTCATCCATAAACTTTAATTACCCACGTTTATTTACGTACTACCTTAAACAGAAACAAATTTAATTATAACTATCATCAATTCGTTAATTTTAATTAAAAGCTCAAAGTCTTACATTACTTCATTAGTAAAAGTCGTTTATATCAATTCGCGTTGATTCAAGGTATACACAAAAGAGCTATAAACTTTGAAAGATCTAACAATGTCACTTTGAAAGCTCCTTTTTTTTTGCTAAATTACAACTGATTGATATCAACAAGTGACTTTGTGTTACTAGGTCGATTTGATTATTTGAAACAAGAAAGAATTTTTTTACAATTTTAATATAGTGTTTAAAACAAACAGTAACAGAAAGAAAAAATATATTGAATAATAAAATTTAAAAAGCTTTATTTTATAAAAGCTCAATTTTCACCAGCTTCTCATCTTCTAAAATTACAATTTCAAATCTTCCAATCATTATTTACACAAAAGAAGCCAAAACAATAATAACAATAATTCAATCTCTTTGAAATATCATCCAAGAGTAACACAATAATCACTTCTCTCTTCCCTTCGGTATACAACTACTAATTTACCATCAATTAACCGTAAACATACATGTCTATGAAGAACAAGTCTCACGTTACACCAACAATAGCCAATGACAAGCTTGTGAGTCTACAGTAATCACGTTCTAATCATTAGCTAAACCGAAAAGCATCTCTTGTACTTGCATGTATAAACACGATACATCAGCTTATATATATATATATATACACAAATTATATATACATAGTCATAGCTTCAAATTGCTTATACCTACATATACTGAGACAACCAAGAGAGACACATTGTGTCTAATCTCGCGGGAGCGACTTCTCATTTGGAAGCTGACCGTTTTCTCTTGTAGCTTGTATACGAACGACATTCGAAATTAGAGGCTTGTGAATGTAATATGAAACAAGTGTTCTCTCTCTGTATACGCTTTGAATACTGTATATGTGTGAGTATGGGAGTATGGAAGAGTAAAAGAAAAAAAGCTCTGGTCTTTAATTATTTTGATATTGTAGATGATAATTTTTTTTTTGTTGGTTTAGGAGATATATGTGAGAAAAAAGAAATAAAATTGTTTGAGTAAATTATTTTTAAAAGTCTTTTACAATCATTTACTATTGATTCAAAAATCTTTGTTTTTATTTTTAATTTTTTAAAAGCTTTATACTTTTAATAAAACTAAATAAAAGCTTTAATATTTTGATGATTAATATTTCACATAATTAATTAATTAATTAATTACATAAAAAAAATGATTCAACTTTAATATTAGATTCAACTTTTATTCGATTCGTCCTAAATTAATATAAAATACAACATATGCTCATCATAGAAAGATTAAGTACGTGGTCAGTGAAGCTTGCAAGCTCTCTATCTCTCTCAGTACGTTATTAATAGACGCCTCTATGTAATAACAACGGTTAGCACCAGATAACAACCGCTCGACGATGCATTCCAAATGAATATTTAGAAGATATACCCAAGCAACGTAGAAACGAGATTACGTACCAGATAACTACTACTGCTCTATACTACCGGGTTCTTTAGATTGACCTTTCAAATTTTCATGATACTTTCGTGATTTTATTTTTATTTTTCTTCTTCTTTTTTTGTAGTTAGTAGGTACTTGGTGTGTCAAGTTATAAATGAGTACGATTCTCTTCGAGACATTTATATACAGTAATACCAAGGGTGAGGTTAAAAGCTAATGGAAAATAATGGGTGTGGACAACGTTGTGAGATCCTGCTTCTGCTATGTGATATAGCATTTATAACGTTGTTACAGAAGATAGGGAGGGATTTTAGCTGCTGTTACTGCTATCTTCGTCGTTATATGTTTGATAAAGAATGTCTTGATACTAAACTCGGTTGACTTTTTTATTTCCCAAACGTGTAAGTTCGCAAATTTTTTGTGTAATACACTCGTGTATATAAAAAATTTTAATAAAAAAATTTAAAATGATACAAGTTAATTGAATATTAAATAAGATTGTATATACTAAAGATTATAAAAAGCTTCTTAAAGCTCCTATTACTGTAAAACCTTAACATTATCAAATATAATTTACAAAATTTTCAAATATTCAATATTCATAATAAATCAAAGTAAAAGTAGAAAGACTTCATCGTCAAACCAGAGATCAGCAGTCTATATCCACGCACTTAATACGGGTCACTATAGGATTAAGTATGTGCTAAGGCTGTCCAGTTTGAGGATATCAACGAGCTGTGCTCTGGCTCAGATTGCATCTATCTAAAGCTCAGGGATCACAAAGCGTATACGTATTTAGTGATGGAGGAAAGGGGATGGATGTCCTTGATTAACGTGTGACGTATATATATATAGACATACGTATACGTGGTACTGCTTGAATTGTTCTAACGGATTGGGTAAATGGTGAACTTCTGATTCTATGGGTAAAGTTTGTGTGTGTTGTGTGGAATCATAGCTGATCTGTTTTTGCTTGACAGTATTTACGATACATGTTTGTGTGGTTTATGTAGAATATTATTCCTTGTTTTTTAAATATTTTCTTAATGAGTTTCATGTGTTTAATTTATTATTTGTAAATAATTTTTATTTTTAAATATTGAAATTCACAATTTTAATATCATAAATCGTACTAAATTTATGCGTTATATGAAAGTCATCCAAAACACGTGACTTAAGAATTTCAAAGGTTTTGACTTCGCTTCTATCCGCGGCACTTTAACGTATACAAGCTTTATCCTATATATTCTTCCTTCTCTTTTTTTTTAAAAAAAGGTAAACTCCCAATATTTTTTATACACATAGCAAATATCTTAAAGTCAAGTCTTTCATAGCAAAAAAAAAATATCAAAAAAATGTACTTACACACATACGCATATCTCTAAATCCTCTCGTATATACCAACTCAAATTCATACACAGTATTATACAAGGAGGTAGGTATATGAAAAGTGAAGTCATCTCAGGATCGTCGTCATATATGCTTCTGTATGTGTATGTATGTATATATACATATTAGCTTGGAAAACGAGGGGGGTACGTTTAAATATTCCGCTTATACGAGCGGCATGAGACTCGTCGTTTGCCTGGCGAATTAGGCATGGGTTGTATATGTGTGTGCTATATAAACTCTACTGTTATCTTCTCTATCTCTCTTTCTCTCCTGTATGTGCAAGAGCTGTTTTATGCACGCCCGACACTGGAATTATGCGCACGAGACGACCGACGACGACACGTCGTTGATTCGTGTGTATGTATGTATGTGTATGTGTGTGTGTGTGTGTGTGTCAGGAGGCTTTTCACACCTCTGCTAATTTTCTCTACTCTTGTGTGCTGAAAATTTTTGCTTCTTCTTTTTTTTTGTCGTTTTTTTTTAGAGATGGGTTATGTGTCGTATGGCTGCTTAAATTAATTAACTGCATGAATAGTTATATCCTGAATTGTTTAATCTACAAACGAGTATGGGATGTATGATTAAATTGTTAGAGAAAGTTGGTTTTATGAGATGGTTGATGATTTTTTATTGTCTTGGTGTTGTTATTTGATTTAAATTTTGTATTTTAGTAACAAAGTGTAGTTAAAAGATGAAGAATGTAGGTATATTTTTTTTAATGTAAAATGTAGAGCAGAAGAGGATAATTTTCTTTTGGATGACAATGTAATCCAAACTGGACACATTAAGAAAAAAAAAAAAATTAACAAGCTTAATTGTCGCCTCTCAAGCCAGTGAATTTTCAATGTGTTGTTCATTTCTTTTTACAGCTGACTTTTTATAAGTCTTAATTTTTTTATTTTTTGTTCTACTTTATTTTTTTCTTTTTTTTAAAAAATAAAAATAAAGAGATAACGGAAGGTCATTTAAACTTTTTTAAACATACTTTTCAACGTGACTGTATAAGATTAAAAAGAACAGTTACAACAAAAGCTTAAAAAAAACTTTTTGACTAAAAATAAAAAAAAAAAAAATAAAAAGAAAGATTAACCAATTAACGATAAATTTTATTCTAATCTCATTTAGTCCTTCTGACCTACAAATTCTCCATATCATCCAATTAAAATTTCCAAAAAACAGGCTTCAACTTTTAAAAATTCAAATTCACGAAAAATCATAAAAATTTACAGCTACAAAAATACCATCAAAAGAAATGTAGACCATAGGTATCACCAGCATGGAAAGTAAACAAAGAGAAAACAGCATCGAAACAGAAAGAAAAAAGAGAGCTTTAAAAAGCAAAACAAAAAACAAAAGAAAAAATCCAACAGGCAACGAGAAATAAATAAAACGAGTACCACCACAAGAGAGGTTTAAAAGAAGCCCACGCTCGCGCGCAAAAGAGAAATACAGCCGGACGCGCGAAACGAAAGAGAAAGAAATAAAAAAACCGCTGCTAACTGTATTAGCAGAATGCTTTCTCAAAGACTTCTGACAAACAAATTTGATAATATTTAAAATCTCAATTTTTCATTTCTTTAAGAAAGAAAAAATCTAAAATTA